>JAYMFT010008441.1:0-16995 GCA_038088735.1 Panulirus argus
AGCCCCCCGCTCCCTCCCCTTTTAGTCGCCTTTTACGACACGCAGGGAATACGTGGGGAGTATTCTTTCTCCCCTATATATATATATATATATATATATATATATATATATATGGGTGCGAGGTATGGGCTACAAGTATGTGCGTAGGAAGGTGGGTGATGTGGCACTTAAGGATATAACTGGTTTGGCGTGTGTGTGTGTGTGTGTGTGTGTGTGTGTGTGTGTGTGTTTGTGTGTATGTGTGTGTGTGGGGGGGTGGTGTTGAAGGGCTTGGGGTACCCACTGTGATGGAAAATGGTGAACAGCCTGTGAAAGTGCGAGTTGGAAAAGGACTGGTAACTGGAAATACCTGATCAAAAAGATGGTTGTATTCGTAAGCTTACATGGTTGACTAGGGTTGATGCTAAGCAGCGTTGTATGGACGCGAGGCATGGGTCCTAGATAAAAGGAAAAAAAAAAATACAGAGGAGGCTGGATGTGATGGAAATGAAATCAATTTTGACGTCCGTCTTTGCACTTGTTCTGGGGACCAGAAATCGACTGAATATTGAAGAGTGTTATAAAGGGTCAGCATTGTTTCTAGTGCTTTGAAGTCGATGATCCTAGCTATGAAACCTTAGTATTTAGTTTCATTTTTTCCTTGCTACTTGACGCTGTTTAGTGTATTTCACTTTGCTACTGACAACTCCAATATCCTTCTCTTTACTTATTTTAGTCAGCGGGTTTCCGAAAATTTCATAAACGTGTTTAGCTTTAACATTACCAAAGCACAGAACTCTGTATTCGTCTATGTTATATTTCAGCTGCCACATATCTCATCATTCTGCTAGTTTGCTGAGATGGCTTTGAGTTATTTCACAGTCCTGCCCATTTATAGCTCTATTTCCCAGCTTTGTATCTACCATGAATTTGGAGATCTTAGATAAGAGACCCATTACAAGTTTATTAATGTAAATCACGAAAATAATGGAGTCAAGGACTGACCCGTGTAGCACACCACTTGTCACGTTCAACCAGTCTGAGGCTCGGCCATATAAAGCTTCACGCTGCTTTTCGTCAGTGAGTCAGTCTATGTACATAATTCTTCCCCTATTGCATTCAATTTTATTCTACCTTTTAGACTCTTGTGTCTTAATTCATCAGAGAGAGAGAGAGAGAGAGAGAGAGAGAGAGAGACTACTAACTTACGAGTATTTACCAAGAGATGTCGCCATAAGTCAGGGAAAGGCAAAGCACTTGTTGCAGGAAATAATAACGTTACGAAGAACCAGACATTTGAGTTAGGTATTGCTAAGTGTTATGTATGAGAAGTACGTATGAGAAGTATGTATGAGAAGTATGTATGAGAAGTATGTATGAGAAGGAGAGGTTGTATGTCAGTGGACCGAGATCCAGCAACCCCACGTGTGGGTTAGGCAGAGAGATAAGACAGCTACCGGGGCACAAAGGAGTGACACTTGACCGCCACTGAAGTGCTGGTTCATTGCGCAGCCGTCAATAACTCCCGATACTCAAGAAAGAGAGAGAGAGAGAGAGAGAGAGAGAGAGAGAGAGAGTGAGGCTCTTACGTAAAACGTTTGTAATTTTTTTTTTTCTGATGTGACCGACGCGATCATGTCAAAAAGTGCTCCAATCAAAGGCCGTCTCGGTTGAAAGTAATGAAGTGAGAGGAAAAGAGGGTAGATATTAGTTAGGGCTCTGCAGGTGTTTGTAGACCTGATTCTCGAAGGTTAGAAGCTTACAGGAGGAGGGGAAAGACGAAAGAAAGAAGAGAATTCCACAGGGTTATCTGCACAAACGGAGAAGGATGTATCATAATGGTCAGTCATGGCGTTACGTTACTCACATCCCATATGCTTAGTAACCAACAGAAGCTGGCGTTCCATCGCATCTAAAGCACCAGACGAGAAGATCAGCCCCGGCTGAATTCCAAGTCTGTACAAAGCACGAGGTGTGATGGACCCGATACAGAGACGCTCAACACAATGAAATAAGAACATACACAACGGTTTTAATGACTGCTGTTCTCGTGAGCTGTCTGCACGTGTCCCTACCCATTAGGTTTGGACCAGCGGCACGCGTTTAACTGCTGCTTCCCACTGCTTCAGTGTGGAGAACGACCACTCCAGGATTGGACTTTATGATGCCTCCTCCCTCCGTTGAAAAGCTAAGCTGTGGCATTCTCTTTCCTCTTTTGACTTTTCCTCTTCATATAACCTTTCCTCCTTTCATAATGAGGTCTAAAAACACCTGCGGAACCCAGATTAATTTCCTTCTTTCATTTTTTTCTTTCGCCTGAGATGGCCTTAACTGGGGCATGTTTTGCCCGTACTATGTCCGTCACTATGTGAAAAACAGCAGCATGAAAAAGGAGAAACTACCTGTTATGAACATACCCGACACGATAGTCGTTGATATAAACCTAGAGAAACCAGGGGGGTTTAACAAGCCTGTTCAGCAATAACATGACCATCACAGAGCCAGGTAGACACTCCACTGGACTCCCACAACTCTATATGCTTCTTGTTTGGAAAACATTAATATAAAAGGAGCAAATCTGAAAACTCAGGTATTCAGTAAACTCAAAAAATCAAACAGGTCTAGACGAAATAAGCCAACACATCTTAGAAAGTACCCAGTGGTCTGTTGCTGTTTGAATTCCTTTGTATATCACCCAATATGTGTGTCATCTGTCTACAGTAAAATTCTTGACTATAACTATGCCGACCAAATCCACTAGCTTCTTAGAGCAGACACGCCTGCTGTTCTGCCTACAATATGGATTCCAGCAGAATTGTTTTGAGGTAGATCTCTTGCCGCTCCTCTCCAAGAACTGAAGCAATACCCTTGAGGTTAGAGTCGCCACCGCTAACAACGTTCTAGACCGGCAGTTCTTAACATGCTTTTCTACGTTTACTCATTTCAACTCTTCCAAGGTCACTGTGACCCTTCCTCCCCACTCTAGAACAAGACAGCTTATTTATGATCATTTATCATAACTAGAAGTCTAGCGTAACTGAGGGAACTTATGTTACTGAACACAGCAATAGGACAGATCTGTTGACAGTCGTGGAGAAGTCTTGATGGCTTAATGACCCCCAAGAAAATTGCTTGTTGACCCCACTTGGGGTCATGACACGAGGATTGAGAATCCTTGCTCTAGACATTGCTGGAGCGCTTAACCGCAGTGTACTTTGATTGGTGAGCTGTTTGAGCTGTTTTCCAACTACCTAACTGACAGATCAAACACCGTTGTAATCAAAGGCCAGTCAGTCATCGTCAAGCCGCCTTATAGTAGACTGGGGTCCCTCAGGGATCATTACTGGGCCAATGGAACATTCACAGCAGCAGTCTGACTCAAAGACTTATGCTGACGACTGTGCTATGGAACGCACATGAAAAGAAGTCGACAAGATGTATCTACTGTGATGAAGCAGAGCAACGTCCGTATATTGTAACTTACTTGAAGCCATCGATGGCAAATGAAATTAGTCCTTTATCAATAGAAAGTCCAAACAAAGACCCAGACGGTGGTAACCATTCAGTCATGTGTGTGGCATAATGTGTTTAATATCATTACGCAAATAGTCAACTTAACATCCATGGAGTTGAATCTTGACCTCAAATCAAACTTCGAACGTTGCTTCGAAAAAGTTTTTTCCCCACAAGATCTTCTTGATGGAAGTGGACTGCTGACATTTCGGTAAGGCCAAAGCCCATACATAACTTGAATCCGCCCCAGTTTAGTGCGGTAGATCAAATTCTCTCGCACGCACCGAATAACAGCCTACCGAGTTCAACGAGAACAACAGCTGCCCCTCCTCGTACAACCTTCCAGCACCACAGGATCGTGCCAACCTTGACTGTGAGGCAAAGGACACGGATCCAGCACGATACTCAGTTACAGAGACTCAAAACCCTACCATGGCGACGGTCACACTGCTTCAGGGGTTCGGTCGGTCGGTCGGTCTTGACACGCTACTGCTCGCTTAGTGGTTCTTGGGTTCAGGATCAGCACCCACAAGCGATCCACGATCCTTCGCTCCAAAGTAAAGCGGCCGACGTCATTCGTCAGGAGCCTCCCTTACCACGCAGCAGACGAGATGATAGCCCACGCATATTTGCTGCCACTCAACACCCACAGGTATACGTTTTGACATTATGATATATGCATTTGAATATTCTATCATTATTCTTTTTTTGCTTAATATTGTAACGTTGGGGTCAGGCTTTAAAATAGGTCTGCATCAGAAAAGGTAAATCGTTGATCAGTAGAATTTCCGTTGAGTAAGGACCCTCTTCCTCATCGTAAAAAACGAATAGGTGAGAGAGAGAGAGAGAGAGAGAGAGAGAGAGAGAGAGAGAGAGAGAAACTACTCGTCGAGTACTTTCGTTTGATCTGGAGGCTGGAAACGTTGCCAGAAGTGATCATCATCATTATCATATTCCTTGTATTATCGTTATCATTATCAAAGGACAGGTATTATCACGGCTTTGGTTCTCTGGAAGGTGTCAAAAATCTAAACAGACTGGTCAGGGCCGCTATTCTATTGTTGATATGATCAGTTATCATGCCCCTCGATGTCAGCGTATGAACCAGGATTGTGCACCTCTACTAACGCGCTATCGTGTTACTTTTCATAGTCATATCGCTAGGATTTTAGTCTCCCTGGCACTACTACAGTAAATTCGTTTTTTGTCTGTTCTTCCAGTCCCTTCCAAATCAAAACAAAAGTACCGGTGATGAAGATGTGCTACTGGGTACGGCTAGCTCGTAACATTCACCACATTCACTGCTTGAAGGACAATTCCTCTGGAACTGCTTTTACTCACTCATCCAGGCTTCTTTTATTTTTTTTTTGTGTTTAATCCATGTGGGTTTCTTTTCTCCATCTTCCTCGTTCTGTTTTCATACAGTTTTGTTTCATATCTTCTTTGTATATTCCAAGGCGTCATTATTGATTTAATTACTCCTTTTTTTCCCCAGACTGAAAGGTTTTCTTCCATGTAAACTTTCCTTGACACCCTCAGTTTGCATTTCTCTCTCTCTCTCTCTCTCGACTACAAAGTTCTGTTTCTTTCATCAACTTTCATCGTTCTATCGTTGCTTTCATCCTCCAATCCCTCGATTTTGCCGATGAAGTGATTCTGAATTCTTTCCGACTTTTCAATTTCAGTTTTCAGTGTTGGTCACTATGCAACACAGCGGTATACAAGCTTTGTTGGCCTCCATACAATATAGTAAGTTTCATTGGTCACTATAAAACATAGCAGTATGTAAGCTTTGTTGGTCACTGTAAAACACAGCAGTATGTAAACTAACTCTAAGTATATGTGAATAAATTCTCACAGTTTACATCACTATCGTGGTGAAAATTCTCATTATCATTCTACTCACCATCAAATTCAACAGTAGGGTTTTACCAGTGTGATCATCAAATTCCAAATTTCCATTCATGACTACTCCCTAAATTCATAGTTCTGTCTTCTGTCATCTAAACCAACATCCTTTCCTGTTGACTGTAACTAAAGCTTTAACCCACTGCGTCTCGTGCTTCTCCATGTCTTTATGTCGCTCAAGTTTCACCGATCACCGAATCACATCAGGTCTTTATATCTGCATCACTGCAATTTCTCTCCTTTGTCTACCGAGTCTATCACATTCGCTGGCGTCTACAAGGGGATACCAGAGTTATGAAGAGTAATGGAGGCTAATACTGCTGTCTCTGGTACTCCGTCCGGCGAAGCGATGTTGTATCTCTGACCCTCGCGCTTTCCTGCCGTCCATCCCTCCTGTTCCACCACGGGGATCAGAAGCGTCACTCTGGTGGATCCTCCTGCAGGTGGCAGCTGCGTTAATTCGCTTGGAGGGAGGCGAGTGTTTTTGCCGTTTAGCAAAGTGGAAACTGATGCAAGTCAGTTTCTCATTTTCTCCGACAAAATATATTGTTTGATCTCTTTTCACGCACGTGCAGCTTCTGCCTGCCAGCTAACGCGGCGCAGTAGCCTCGTACAAACTGCCGGAGGTGCACGGATGATGGGATGGGTGAGTGACTCTGCCAGTCAGCCGCGCCATGAGTACGTTAGGAGTGAATGGTGAGAGAGAAAAGAGACGGCCTTCCTCTTTCCTCCCTTCCCCCTCCCCCCTCGCTCGGATGTAAAGCATCACTAAATATATACGCGATTCTTGTGGAACTCTGTGAATTCGGTAAACATAATCATCTCTCATGCATAAACTCCGAAAACCAAGTGAATTTTACCGAAACACAGGTGGTTTGAATTAAAGGTCGGTGAAATACACCTGTTGTACTTTAAGAAACACAGTTGAAAAGATGAGTTTTATGACTGTATTAGCAGCTTATTGTTTTGCTGTACGTTTCTGTATGATTCTGTTTCGAGATCTCCATCCCAATAATGCGTCAGCGTTATTCGCTTACCGCTATCTTGACAATACACTCCACCCAGAAGTCTGTTGTTTACTCCTTTGTAAGACGAGTCAATGTTCATTAAACTCTTGGTTACTTTTTATCATTCTTATATGATGTTCTTTCATATCATGACAAAAACAAATAAGAAAAGCCCGGGAGATATGACGTTGCATCATCGTGATGGAGATCGCGGAATAAAATCATAATAAAACTCTATTTAGAAAAGCAATAAAATGTTTATATAAACATAAAATTCATCAGCCGACTGGGTCTTCTACGGTAATATATATATAACCGACCCCACTGCAATCCTCTTGTATTTCGGTGGAATTCGATGTTTTAGGGAGACTTTTCATAAAGGCTTTACCTTCCAAACCCTCAGACTCTACTGCGGAGTCTCCCATGGAACAAGTCTTTCTCCAGCCCTCTTCAGTCTTTTCCTACATGACCTCCCAGATCCTCCGCGAAGACCACACTGTAGAGATCCTCTCAGCATGTAAATGGTCTCACACTTGCTTCACGACGCCATGACACTGCTCAAACAACATGCAACATTACATCACACAATTAGAACATTGGCTCATTCAGAGCAATATGTCCGCATCCCCACAGAAAACCACTGTCATCCTCTTGACCACAGACAAACAGAAATCCAGGAACCTACACCCTCTTTTAAAACCCTGTACAGACAACCATTCCCACTCAACAGAACTCCAGCCGTACTATTCATCACAATACGATTCACACATGCCATTCGTTCCCCACACCACAGACATTAACACAGATGCTATAAGCTAATCAAACGCCCTCAGAACAGACTCAAACAAGGAGAAGAATCCTTTCGCAGTCTCTACAAATTTCGTAAATACTTTCCCTTTTGTCTCTGCATTTCAATCTAAGGCCTGGCCTTAAAGTGGACTTTTGTCCTTGACTGGAGCCTCCAACGTAAAAAAAAGACAAAAAAAAAAAAAAAATCATCTGCTCCACCCTGAGTGACGCCCCACCTGCATAGTCATCCACTCCCTCAAGATCAAACATTAGAAAACTACAAACCACACAAAGCAATTCCCTCAGATCAATCACTGGAAGGCTGCCTTGCACCCACAAACACTCAACACCTGCTCATTGAAACAAAGATACTGCCAATACAATCTCACTTCATTACGCTCGGCACCCAGTTTTTTTTGCAACAGCTTTAAACCCCTCGTACCCAAACCACTCTATCATAACCAGCCACCAAAACCCACCTAAATATAAACAAAGATATTACCCCATGTATCACACTTTAGCAATCTATATTAACAGATCCCTCCTCTCCCAACAAACGTGGCAATGACTACGACATGCACACACTGTAAAGACTCAACAAGCAATAAACAACCGCTCTCACACCCTAGTCTTAAAGTCTACCCTCCCAGCCATGTACCCATCTGAAACTAAACACCCAGGAATGTTCGAGTTATTCTTTCTCGTCCACGTAACATGGATTCAACGTATCACAGGACCCGTCGTACCCAGGCTGTAATTTTCACTGCGAAGACACTGAACGCTTACTCCTGAACTGAACTGCCCTCAACCGTCTCAGGCTTCTTAACCTGTGGTCCCAACCTGGATAGAATAGGGACAATACAGGAACATCTGCAGTCTTATTTCGATCAAGAAAAAGGACCGTAACATGAAAATGGGAACACTAGACAATAAAGAACAAGGAAAAGGAAAGGAAAAACACGACGTTTCGTTGAAGAACGAAGATAGAAAATTGATAATGGTACGACTGTCGCGTCCAGTGATAATGATGGCACAGATGAAGGTCCTTCTACACAAGATAGTGCAGCAGACGACGACTGTAGTAATACCTACGAGGGAACGATGAAGCTGTCAGACAACCGGTCGTTGGTTCACGGAGGATTAAAAGGGGCCTTACAAAACAAAGCTTTGCTAAACCCAGAGCGCCTGAATGTAACAGACAGGTAAGCAAAACGCACCTTCATGGCTGCTTTAACTTCCTTGTTGGGTAAAGATGTAGGCGAACTCACCGTCTCGTGCACTTGTGTTGAAAGGGGTCGGATTGAGAACGGTTGCACCACACTGATGAATGGATTAACAACGATTTTTTTACTAATATGTGCATCGTTGTACATTAGGACAACAAACTCATGATAACTTTCACAGGGGGGGAGCACTATTTTGACGAGTTACTAACTTTTGTTAACAGAATTGATGACTTGGGGCGCTTTCCTCTCAACTCTGTCTAGTAAGGATGCAAAGCTAGAACCACCCCAGATGTGAGAGCAGTACTCCATATGTGGACGGATCAAATCCCTTGTATAAACGGAGCAACTATTCAGAAGAAATGAAATTAAACAGGGCCCCCAAGTATCTTAGCGGTAGACTTAGTTATGTCCGTAATGTGGTGCTTCCAAGATAGAGTGGATGTTACAGTAATACCAAATATGATCATCGAGTTAAGAGATGGAATTACAGAACCGTCGGAGGAGAGAGGAAAGTTGTGAGGAATTTTCGGTAGAGAGATGGATAGAAAGTGGGTCTTGGAGGCATTACAAACTTGACCAGATTTCGTCTACCCCACTGAGATAACCTCTCCAAGTGTGAGTTTATTGAGGAATTTGTGTCGAAACGAGATGCAGATCGAGCGAGAGGAGGAGAAGAGACAGAACTAAATAATGTGGAGAAATGTAACGTCGAGTCGTCAGGATATTAGTGCATTTGGTTTTCTTTGTAGAGTAAAGGAAATCTTTTGCTGCCGTACGTAAACCAACGTGCATCTTTGTTTTCCCTCTCGGCTTTAAAGTCTGGTTTCTTTCATCAACTTTCATCGTTCTATCGTTTCTTTCATCCTCCAATCCCTCGATTTTGCCGATGAAGTGATTTTGAATTCTTTCCGACTTTTCAATTTCAGTTTGTTCCGTTGGTCGCTATACAACATAGTGGTATACAAGTTTTGTTGGCCTCTATACAACAAAGCAGTATGTAAGCTTTGTTGGTCACTATATAACATAGCAGTATGTTGTGTTGGTCACTATACAATCCCAAAGATAACCAGAAGCACCATGATACAGTGGCCACAGTCACTGTGGCAACCTTAAAGAAACGGATGTTAGGGACAAAATAATAGGAATGTGTTGTGGTACCATTGCTAGTAACACAGGCATGCAAACCAGGGCAAACATACAACCACAGCAAGAACTGGGATTCCAGATGCTTTGGCTAGCTTACCACTATCACATCCACGAATTCCTGAGTGCTTGGAGATACGTGGGGGGTATTCTAGGTCGAGGCTGTATCGTCGGGAGCATAGTCTCATCAAAGGAATTCTCACTCCAAAGGAGTCGACATTTCCCTGCTGCTGGAATAATTTCATGAAATATAAAAGTATAGCTCGACCCCTTAACTTAGTATCTGAATTAGGCTAGTATATATATATATATATATATATATATATATATATATATATATATATATATATCTTGACAGATTCACAATATATGCCAAAGGAGCATAGGAACGTAATCATGTGTTTCAGTCATAAAACGATACATTAGAAACGTGAGAGAGAAACTATCAAATGCAAACTTCCTATAAGTCTTTTGGATCCCTCCTAGTGTGTAAGTATCCCTGATGATGGTAATATTACCTAAATGCTGTATTTGCGTTGCCATGATATATATTTGACGTCTAGACATACGTACGATTACCGCCAACCAGGACACTATGAACAATTTTCCACCTCTCCTGAGAACATTTCCACCTCTCCTGAGAACAACTGATGACCTTTTTCCAGCTGGTTTGGCTCAGTGGCTATGCGATGTATAGGTAGTCATCGGTGGAGCGAGTTCGCGAGTATCAGCTAAGAACTGCAAAACATGATTATTGCTACGAAGAAATTTGTTCATTAACGTTCAGCGGGAACTGGTGCGATCGTGAGACCATCTCGTCAGTGTTCATTTAATAACAAATCTGGCGATACTTTACGCTTTTCCGTGATCGGATATTCTTGCATCTGTTGTGTCTTGGATATCGTGCTTGATGTTAGGTGAGTAGTATGTAATCCATGTTCTCCATACATGCTCAAGCAGAAGTTCTTGGCTACCCCGTCTGGTGGTGGGGCCCACCCACGGCTGAAGTATACATGGTATACATTAGGCGTTTACACTGCGACTTTTATTCCTGTTTTCCAAGATTTACAAACAGTATCTAGTGTATGTGTGTGTGTGTGTGTGTGTGATTACTCTTTGTGTGTTATGGGAGAGAGTTTCACACTCGTGTTGTCCCGTTTTTTAACCTCGTATGTAGGTAACATGTCATTACTCCTGTGTGTGTATGCGCGAGCGCGCGCACACACACACACACAGGAACACACACACACACACCCTAGTTTATGCCATATATCCATTTCATCGACCATCCCCAGGGGAGGATGAACAGCTGTGTGGGCTGTGGATCGATTGCCGTGACCAGGAAATGGGTTTGCTCCCAGGCGGCCCGTGCATGCGTGTCGGTCAGCAACAGTAACCGTTACACCACGGAAGTGTGTGTGTGTGTGTGTGTGTGTGTGCGTGTGCGTGCGCGCGCGCTCGCGTGTGTGTGTGTGTTGAATAATGATATTGCTAATCTCCCGCATAGTGGCAATCCTAGGCTACCACACATATAGCCTCACACATACCTCATAGTAATGCCGCTGTTGGCGATGAAGGCGCTCTAGCAGTGACAATGCCGCACGTCCCTCAGTACACCCTTGGTCTATACAGGGACCAGGAGGGCAGTTGTTAGGGGCAAGTGGAGAGAGGAAAGAATTTACGAAGATTACGGGGATAATCTGCTTGTATGACACAGTCGGTCGAAAAGTAGATGATAAGTGACTTTTATCTAATACCACATTGGAATAGATAGTTATCATATCTTTTCTTAAATTCTTGACGCAATTGATGGATGTTATGAACTGCTTGTATGGAAGTGTGTGTCTCAAGTCAAAGTTAAGACCTTTTTCGTGGTTCAAAGGTCGGCACGAGCAGGGACAGGGAACCTATTCTTTTGACTCAAGAGTAAACAAGGTCCTTCCTGGTAGCAGCTCTAATCCTTCTTTTAACACTGTACGACTGGAATTCATCTCCATTGTTGGCGAACTTACTAACAGTGAGTCGCTACAGAACTGTACCTGCCGTAATTCAGGTCAACCTATTTTTCGCTGACTGAGTTAACTTGCCTGTCATTCGGCTGTATGTTAACCACGCGTTTTGCGCCACGGTCAGTAGGTGAGAAACCGTTCCCCTTTAACTGTTGTGCTGAAAGCGTCCTCAGCCACAGACAACTGAACCCAGCTAACCTAACCACGAAGCAGAGACACAAGCCTGTGTTATTTTCATCACGAATGATAATTCTTAGTTAACACGACATTTATATCATTCTTAAAAGAAAAAAAAAAATGATATGGCGATCTTAGCTTCGCAAACGACTTCTTTCCATCCCACAATTCGTAAGCAAAATGATGTTTGTTTTGTTTCCACGACAGATACATTCGTCTCCTTTCCCGACGACCAGCTGAGCACCCACCCCCCGTCCTCGCTACACACACACACACACACACTTCAGTGTGCCGGCCCCCTAGACCAGGGCGCAACAAACGACCAGCCACCAACCACTAGGCCTACTACTCAGGACAGAAATTGGATGACCCTGCGCCACCTGCTCCCGCTGATATGTTTAGGTGAAAATCGGGCACTTGACACGCGCCGAATGAAAACAGGACCGGTGCCATAGGATCCGAGTGCGAGAAGTGACGACTTGGGCTAACTGTGTATAACACGGAAATCTGACACTGGGGAGAGTCCGCATTTCTTGCTCAAAATGATTGTCTTATTATCTGTGTTAGTCGAGACGGCACACGGGTAATTGGATGCCATAACCAAGACCATCTCATGTACGATATATATATATATATATATCTATCTATCTATCTATCTATATCTATATCTATATATATATATATATATATATATATATACCCCTACCCAAGCCAGGTGCCATTTTATCGACCAGCCCCTAGGGAAAGGGTGAACAGCTGGACTGACCGCGGACCAAATGCCGCGACCAGGATTGGAATCGATATGGGCTTGACCCCGAGCGGCCCGCAAATGCTTCGTGGTCAGCAACACTAACCGCTACACCACGGAGGACCAGGGAACTATTCACTGCATGCCATGCATGATGTTTTTAGAAGATTCTGTACTCTGTCAAGAGGCGCAGCACTCTGTGGCGAGCCGATACCTGAGCCTGTTCTCTAATTCTTCACCAGTGCAAAATTACGAAAGATTATCTACATCATGAGTTATGATGTGCAAAACAGGGCAACAATGTGTCCGTGGGTGACGGAAAATGGTGATAAATCATACAAATGAACCAACAATTTTCTTCACACACACAAAAAAAAAGAGCAATGTCAATTCACACGGCCAGACATAATGATCTATACCAACACTGTAAAAACCTACAGCTGACTCTGATGGAACAGGCAAAGAGAACAAGACAGACTACGCTGGGAACACCCAAAAGCACAAAGTATGTAATGACCTAAAAGCCACCTGGCAAGGAGGCAGACGTTTACAGGGGAACCTCCAGAGACCATACACAAATAGTTGATAATAAATAGTAACAAGACTGATGAGCACCGAGGCGTGGCAAACGAATTCACGAACACATGGACATCTTTGCTCAAAATCACGCGAGAAGAAAACGGAAATCATAGCCAAGATCACGAAAAAGAAGCAGCCGATTGGCTGTCTCAGGACATGGAAGGACCCATCCCACATCAGACCATCGACTCAGTTAGAGTGACCCCGATTAAACTGCCTCTCCACGAGTATCAACGTACAGGAACTAGAGACTGCCATCCAGGAGACCTTCGCCCCAGGAAAGAAGTAAAATAGTTAAGAAAGAAGTCAGCATGTTACCTACAAAAGGTCATCAGTACCTACTGAACAACGACAACACCTTACCAAACGCAGGACATGTTCCTTGTAAATTCAAAGACGCCAGAATGGCAATGATACCAAAACCAGGAAGTCAAACTTAAACCCCAAGAACTATCGTCTCATCCCCTTCCAAAAACTTCTGCGTAAAGTTTTTGAAAGAATGATAAACTTCGGGTTAATGGGGCACTTAAGAGCGCAACAGCCTCTGTTAAACCTCCAAACTAGTGCTGCTTCCGGAGGGGTATGAGCACTACATCTCCGCGACTGAAATCGTTGCAGATAAAAGAAGATTATCTTCACTAGAGGACAAGGAATAAGGTGAATAGTGATACAAAGAGATATACAGTAAGTAAAGCCTTTGTCAAAGTCTTGACTGAGGCCACAACACACAGACTACCTCAGCTAGGTATGCCAGGCATAACAGAAAGACTACTGTGGAACTTCCTTACCCAGGGCTACGCACAAATCATCATCAACTGGGCGAACTCACCAACATTCCCTCTGTTAACCGAGGTCCCACACTATCTATCATACGCACAGTTGACGCCGCTCCTCCAACCGGACGCGTATGTCAGCGACGCCACAAAAGTTGTAGTTTCAAACAACTCAGTCCCACAACACACTTCCAGCATTGGCAAAGGTTGCGAAAAAAACAAAATTCGAGAAAAAAGACTGGAAGGTGAAAAGGAACCCAAAACAAATTCACCGAAGTGGCGCTTAGAAGAATAAAACTACAAGATAATACAATAAAGGGAAACAGGATAACGCATTAGTAGAACTGTATGATTTTGTTTCATAAACTAAGATCAAAAGGTCTGTTAAATTGATCATATTAATCTACGAAACACCCAGTGAAAAGCAGTACCTGACCAGTCTGTATGGATAATGGCACCTTCCGCGGAGCCAATTACTACAGCTGTTGCAAGCCATGATTATACTTTTCCTTACCTACTCCCTACTCCCCCATTGCCACACGTCTCGCTTCCAGAACTAGCATGCAGAAGCAACAGAAGATACAAAATACGGCTCTGCGATTCTTTTCAGACGAAAACACCGACGAGCAACGTGGACGGCTAAAAAAATCAGACCAACTGTCACATGCTTAATGACAAAGGCTAGAAGATATCGATAGATATCTCCGATACCTTGACTGAAGTACAAACACGGAACACTCTCGGTTCTCACGGACCCTCAAAACACTATGGGAACCCCCCCCAGCCGTCCACTGATGAAGACAGGGAACAAAACTTACCTACATTACCTTCCTTTAAGACACACACACACCCAGTCAGCCGGGGTATATAAATAGAGCACCAAAAAACACGTTTTTCAGAACACTCTTGGATACAATTCGCAAAACCTACACTAAACACCCAAACACACTCTTCAACTCTCTCCCAGGTTTCAAACTTACCTTCACCTAATCCATCCTCTTTCCCTTCTCCTTTAACCACCCTGTTTGAGAAAATAGTACAGCTCTCCCAGTTGCTCACTTCTCATTTTGGTGGAGAAACGGGTATCAACTGGGTTAAAACACCACGGCCGTGACAGGTCTCGTTAGCGGACAGCTTGTAACTCTCCTCAAGATATCCCAAACGTGCCCTCGTCCAAGGCCGTGCCCCTCACTGACAGCTGTCCAGCCTACCAGGAAAGAAGGGGTGCTAACACCCCTCATACTCATAAACACATAACCACAGCTTAGTAGACCCATGCAAGGGTGCACTATCCACGCACACGTTGAAACATCGTTCAACAGTTATACGTACGCACACATCGTGTACGTAGGAGTACATAAGTGTACTCTAACCATAGTCAGACTGATGTGCACATACGTACATTGTGCTCATACATACCTAATCACAGTTCAACACGAGCACATGCAACTACGACACACCGTACCAGAAAACATCCGGGCCACAAGAATGGCAAAGAAACCCTTTAAAACAAAAACGCAAAGACTCAGCCATCAGCAATCACTAGTGTCGACCCAAAGACTTCCTTCACGACACCAGTCTGGAAAGCTTCTCGTCCCCACCGTAACAACAGGCAAGCAACAGACTCCTTCCTGTACGACTCCCACAATAATGCACGTGCCGATATATGAAACATTCTGTTGAGAAACATTTGTTACTCACCTCTAACTAAGTACCGTTATGGCTGCGGACGCTCCACTTCAGCACCCAAGGTCTTCATCACTTCTTCCGATTATCATCGTGCGCTCCATCCTTGATGATTATCACTTTACCTAATTATCATTATTTCCTCACTACAACGAAGTCAACAGCGCAATGATCACTAATTCGCTGCGAGAGTGGTTTTTGTAAGCCAGATAGGCGGCAAAAAATCATGCATGTATAAAGAGCGAAGGTAAAGTCCTAGTTATTCGGTCAAAACGAACGACTTCGAAGAAAGAGCGTTTGTTAAGACATAGATGGCGTTGACTAAATACGCTTTCGTCTATATATAAGTTTGAGGTCTATTCCCAGTACATGAAGTGCCCAGCCCATATATTCATTTGTCTGATTATAGGATTTCCTGTTTGTTTTTGCAGTATTTCCCTGTCTGTCTAATATCTGTTTATCTATCTATTTCATCCATATCATGCACACACACACACACACACACACACAAACATACACACACACACACACACACACACACACATAAATACACAAACGCAAGTATATGGATAAGCAAATATAATATAAAAAGATGTTCGCATCCTACATTAGGCCAAAACTAGAATATGCAGCTCGAAATTGGTCATCACATCTAGATAAGCCCAGAAAACAAATAGAAAATGTCCAGTAGAGGGCAGCAAAGACGGTACTGAAATCAAGAGAGCTGAATTACGGGGAAGAGGCTTTCGAGGCCCCTTAAATCTGCCCACCGTGGAAAGAAAGAGGGGGGAGGGGGGGGGGAGTAGTGAGAGTGGGGGGGGGGGGGGCCTAAATTACAACCTTAACGGTTTCAAATCGGGTCATCGACACAGACAGTGCACAGGTCCTCGGAAGATGTGTAGCGACAGACCAGCCAGAGGCTATGATGTGAAATTAAAGAAGACACTCGCTGGAAAGAATGCGAGGAAGTACTTTAGTAGGACTGGAGGACTGGGAGATCGGAAAAAACAGAAGGAGAGACTATGGCAACTACAGACAACATACGAAAAGCTCGAAAAGATTTGTGATATTATAGGATAGTTCAAAGAAAATGGGCGCCAACGAAAGTAAAGATCTTCCCATACCGTGCAAATCAGCGATTGCAATTAGGTGCTTAGGTAATTGCACACGGGTTCCTGTAGTGTACCGGTTAACCTCGCTGACCGTGATACAAGCATGGAGCCGCCCGGGTTCAAATCCTGGGCTGGGCAGTCGGCCCTTAGCTAACCCAGGTGATCATCCTTCCCTTGGGGTTGGTCGAATGAATGTTTGCTTGGCTTAGGATAGTGTGTGTGTGTGTGTGTGTCTGTGTGTGTGTGTGTGTGTGTACACATACAGGAGTAAAGACATGGTGTGTGTGTGTGTGTGTGTGTGTGTGTGTGTGTGTGAGTGTGTGTGTGTGTATGTGTACACATACAG
>JAYMFT010008452.1:0-16995 GCA_038088735.1 Panulirus argus
TCGCCTTAAATCTTCCTTCCCCGGAGGTCAAGGGCAGACTGACGGTTGAGCGGTCAACCGTCCTGGGTCGAGGGCGGAGTCAGGTAAAAAAAAAAAGGTCACAGGCAGCGGTGGTTTGACCATCAGTCCGGTAGTTTGGGAGAGTCGATTTAAACATATAAACGATAACTTATGCTGGCTGTCTCGATATACTGTTCTAATTACTTAAAAAGAAATGAATATTTATTATTCTTATTGTTTCATAACTGAATTAAGAATATATTTGGAGACCCCCAACGGATGTACACAACAGGCAAACAAGTGGGCGTGGCTACGGCTGTTTGTCCACTCAGGGGCATCATCACCGTTACATAAAAAGAAAAAACGCGTTTTACCTCTTTTTTGTACGTAAAACAATTGTGAAATCGAGGACGAGGGATTTTGAGATACACCAATTATTGCCTGCCATTTGCATTAATAATTGTTATGCGTAATTTCAAAATTCATGAGACCCATCCTTAAAGATACGCTTTTTACCGCGTGTACGCACAAGTTTTGAACTGGTCGGCTCCCACGCCTTAACTCTTATGTCTACTCATTTGGCTCCTGCCCACTGAAGTCATTCTATCGTTTTGAGTTTCCTGTATTCTTCATTACTATCTTTGATGATGTTTTTGTGCCACGTGTGGCTGACACAGCTACACGTCATTTCTGTTCCTATTTGTGTAGTGAAATTCTTAAGTGTATTTAAAGGAACGAGACTCGGCAGCAAGACACGGCCACAGCCGGAAGACTTTCTTACTGTGTTAAGGTAATTGGGCGTTCGTCAAGTCACCAACCCCGTCATAATATCTTTCTTCATTATTCCGTCCTTTGAACCTGTTGCAGACTCCACGCTTCTTGCCCCCTAGCGCTTGCCTCGTGTACACACACACACACACCCACTCCGCTCCAACACCAGACTGTGACCTCCACCTCACCAAACCTTCCACGCTAATTGCGGGTAATTTTCTCCTGCGGTTCGGTATTTTATAGCCCGTTTCTGATGCCTGCCTGTCTGTCTGTCTGTGTGTGTGTGTGTGTGTCGCAGGGCCGCATAGGCGAGAGATGTCGTGAGCGGATCGTGTAACGGAGAGGTCATCTATGGGTCACGGGGGCTGGAGGTCAGGAAGCGATAGGTCTAGGAACCTGGCGGAGGTTAAGGTCTTTAGGACACACCGATTTTTCCGGCGGGATCAATCCGGAGGGTGATGTTAGCATAAGCCCAATAGCCTGACGGGGAGGAAAGAGTAGCACTGTGGCGCTTGGGGTGTTCTTGTCGAACGAGGAAGGAAGAGGTCAGCTGATGATTAAAGGTGCCAAGTGGACGGTAAGAGGACAATAGAGGAGTCAACCAGATGGTGAGAGGTCCAGCTGGAGGATGAGAGCATCACGGGAGGGAGGACCATCTGGGAGGTGATGGAACCTCAGGATTACGATGAACCATCTGGATGGTGAGGGGACAGAGATCCTGGCGAAGCATCTGGATGGTGAGGGGGGGCAATTGCACCGCAAGGGGGACGTTTGGAAGGTGATGATGGCCCCGAAGGAAGGGCATGGGCATCTCTGGTCCAGGAGACACGGCAGTGTTGAAGGCGCTTGTGTTGCGGGTGCTCAGTCTTGCCGGGTTGGATGCTGAAGCTGTTCAACTGTCAATCGATTAATTTCAGAGTGGTTCCCGTTCCTCTTCGTACTGTGCTGGAACGCTGTGAGTGAGACTGGAATGACCACATCAGGTGTAAAATACCAACGTTCGTGGTAAATTACCTTCAGTAAATCGTGGTGTTCCCAGAGTGAGCGATTGAACTCTGGAATTATAATGAGTAGGTCGTGTCTCATTGAGAAGGGTTGAGGGTGAGATATATGAGGCAGGTGAAGAGTTGTCTATGACGAGGTCAAAGGGGAAGTCTTCCGGTGAGGTAGAATTGTAAGTTATAATTGATTCAAGTTCATGAAGTTGTGGGATGAGGCTTGATGGGTAGCGGTAGTGTATTAGGTTAGATGAAGGTGAGGTTTAACGATGAGCGATGAGATGAGTTGTGTTGCAGAATGACGAGGTGAAACTGGATTGAAGAATACGAAAGTGTTGTTTGATGACGCACAAGTTGTGAAGGAAAGTGTTGAGTTAGGCTCCTCTTCACCCCCACGCCCGTGTTAAAGTAATATAATCTTCACACCTACTCCCTGTGTTAAAGTGATTGAATCTACACCCCGACTCCTGTGTTAAAGCAACAGAATTTACACCTCCACGCCTGTGTTAAAGTGGTTAACTGCGAACCAAGTGTGGGAAACTTTCCCGTAAACAATTGTTACCTGCGGTGATGTACGGACGCGATACCAGAATACTGTTAACTTGGCGCGCCAACCGTTGTTTCCATGGCTCTCAAGAGTTCTGTCGGATGTGGTCTGTTCGTGCTTGGGCTTCGGCATTTCGTTCAGGTTTACTGGAAGGGGTGGAGGAGGGGAGGCGGGAGAGAAATACAGTTTGTTCCTGGGTCGTGCGTGAGGACCGACACTTAGGGGTGCATATAAGTGAGTGCAGGTGGTGGTCTTAAAGTGCGTTGCGTGGCCGCAATGAGTGCGTTGCGGAAGGGGACGCACGTCAGGTCCGTGGATGGATGCCTGAATTGACCTGCTTCTGGAGAACGGGTGGATGGATGAAGGTGTGTCTTGTCACGATGCAAGTGCGCGTGTGTATGTGTGTGTTTCGGGCGCCGCGGGTTGTCTAGGACGAGAGCGCGTGAGGCTGAGTGCCGTGTTCTGGTGAAGCAGGCGCAGATGGGTTCGTGCCGCGGGCTGTGCTGCATGGCGCGGTGGATGACCGTGTTATAGGGACAGAGTGGAGGTGATGGAGCCGCCGCCGCCGGGGTTCTGGTTTATGAATATTTGATGGCGGGTGGGTGTGTGCGATTGACTGGTTGTGAGGCTTAGTGAGTTACGGGTTAGTAGAGGCGGAGTCGGGGGAGGGGAAGGTGTCTCGTGTCGTGGGTTCGACGGACGGAAGTAGGAAGGAGGTGGGTTGGCCACCTAGCGGAGACGATGGTAATCCATGTGTTATTTTCTTGATGCGAGAGACATGGGGAGATGTCCTCCAGTCGTAAGCACGCTTGCACGTGAAGGTAACCTTCCTAGTTTTCTCCGTTTTTCATGAGAAGAATCGTCTGTGGTCAGGGCGTCACCGGTGACGGCGTCCTCCATACATCCTCCTGTAGTAAGACTCTTGTCCCTCCCGCTGCATACAGAGAAGGAGGACTCTTCACCCAAGCCTCTCTTGGTACTTGTTCCTCCCTTTAAGATCCCGCCGCAGGTAATAATCCTGCCTCTCCCCCTTCTACTCCAGGAGAATAAACATTCCTTCCCCGAGTCTTAGAGAGAGAGAGAGAGAGGGGGGGGGGCACCCCCATCTCCCTATCTACAGCAGCTTCTATTCCCTCCCCAGCTGTACCCGTGCCCATTCTCCCCCTGGCTACCCCGGGCCTGGCCTGTAATGTGTTCTGGGCACGCATCACCCACTGTGGCCGTGTGGTGTCTTGCACTGAGCACACGGCAACTGCTGCCTTCCACCAACCCCGTCGGCCCTCCTGATGTAATGGTGGCAGTCATTCATGGCAACTGCCGCAGTTGTAGCGCCGGGGTTGTGGTTGCAGGTGTGGTAGTTGTGATAGTTTGGTAATGTTAACTGTGGCGGCAGATGAACTAGAATGTGGTAGGTATAGGTGTGGCAGTAACTGTGGTGGTGATGGAACAGAACGTGGTTAGTACAGGTGTTGTGACTGTGGTGGTAATATTGCCTGTCGTGGTGCAGATGGTTGTGGCCACAGGTGTGGTAGTTGTGATGGTACAATTGGTGATGATAGCGGTGGTGGGTGGTAGTGTTGACGATAGTGGTTGTGGTGGAAACGGATGTCACCTAGAATTGGCCTTGTGTGGTAACTGTGGTAGTTTTGCATCTTCAGTTATCTTAGCATGTACTGATGTCGCATTTCTGTAATAGTGTGGGTAGCTGGCACATAGGTGGAGGCGATCGTAGTTTGGGGTGGTGACAGGTGGGCCCAACGATATAGAAGGTTGAGGGGGGAGGATCAGTAGTTGTAGTGGTAGTTGTAGATGTGGTAGGAAGACCTGGTCATGTGCCTCACTGTGGTAGATGTATGAGTCCTGGTCATATGCTCCGCTGTGGTAGATGTGGTAGGAGTCCTGGTCACGTCCCCCAGTGTGGTTATGTGGTAGTAGTCCTGGTCATGTCGTACAGTGTGGTAGCGCCTTACGGGTGGGTGTCGGGAGGCGGAACTCCTTCCTCCCGCCGCTGGCTTTGTCGTCCCGCGCGATTGTTTCTGGCAGCTTTTGTCGCCCGCCCACCAGGGCTGCTGCACTCCCGCTCTGGCTCTCTGTTGCTAGTGCTGCTGAACGCGCCTCTGCTGCTTCTCGTGTTTCAGCTGTTCCCCGCGTACATGTGTGCTGCCGTTCTTGCTTTCCTTGCTTCAGCAGACCTAACATCTGTCTCGTATCTGCTTCACAGTCTCTTGCCAGCTGTGGTGATTGTTCTTCTTGTGCTGCTGCCTCTCTGTTCCTCCTACCTGATATTTCTGGCCTTCTGTTTCTCTTCTTCGTACATCTGTTCCTCCTCCTGGGTTTTCCCTCTGTTGCTGCCACTGATGCTTCTCTTTGCCTCATTCCACACCCGTGTGCAGCAGAACCTTCAACCAACAGACGGTCACGCAGCAGAACACCTAATGTTCAGGAGTGAAAGAGGGACAGTGTGTGTGTGATTCTTCCCTCCCGCTGCCTCCACCACTTCATTCTAGCCCTCCACCTCCACACTAGCCCTCCAACTCCACACCTGCCCCTCCACCTCCACCATTTACCTGCAGGAAGAATACAGACGACCCCACAATGAGCCGCGGTGTAACTCTACCCCCTCAGAATGTACCCCGGTCCGGCCATTAAGGGCGCCACGTAAAAAGCCTTGAACTAATGTTAACAAGGGCCGGGCCCTCAGGGCAGGTGGGGCTCATGGTGGAGGTGGGAGGGGGGGGGGGCACTGTAGCGTGGTGTGATTTTCCGTCACCCCGCCGACTGATGGGGGGAGGGAGGGTTGGGACACGCGGAGGCCGGCCGTCACACGGGAAGTAATGTGAGGTGTATCTCTGTGGCATCCAGTCAGGACGGGTAATGGAGACCAGAGGAGGTACGTGCAGCGGCCGCTCTGTAGGAGTGTCCGGTGTATAGGTATGGGCGTCGGAGGATTTGCACTGTATTCTTGCAGGGTGCACAGTGCGCCCCTCATCTGTATGTGTGTATGGCTGGGTGTAGCGACCGGCTCTTTATAGAGTTGAGTTACACCCCCACACCCTCTATGGTGTGTGTGTGTGGGGGGGGGGTGTCCCAGGCTCTGCAGGTGAGGCGGTTGGGGGGGGGGGGGCGGAAGAGGGATAAACAATGAAGATGATTTCTACTGTTATGTGTATTTTATTTTTTACCCCCCTCCTAGCATTTACGAATGACAAGATACTTCATAATTTGATGTAACATCAGGTATAGTGGTGGGCCTTCCCATCCGGAGATGACCACAGTTTAGGCCGTAAGGAAGTTCTGGCTCACAGGATTGGTGTGTGGCCCTTGGCAACTCAGGGATGGCCCGTTGCGACGTCTGGTTCTTTTCTTACATCGGTAACCTTTGGAGCTCTTTACCCTCTTTTGTCTTTCCCAACACCTGCGACCTGGCATTGTTTTGAAAGGTAAGTAAGTTTTCCCATTCGTCCAGAACTCTTAGATGATTTCTCCTCCTCTCTCCACTTCGGTATCTTATTTAGTCCGTGACCGGACTTCGGGACGTAATGAGAGGAAAATGGCTGGAGGCCTTCCGGATTGTCACGTTGGTGGACCAGATGATGGGTGAGGGAAGGGTGGAGCCAGACCAGGCCAGGCCAAGGCGTGGGAACGGCAGGTCGAGAGGGGGGAGGGGTGCTCTGGTACTCCCTCATCTGGGTGGAACTGCATAAAAAAGAGGTCCCTCCCACCCCCTGGCTGGCTTGGAGGACGGGTGAGGGGTGGTTGGGGGTAAGGTTATGGTGACCTTTGACCCTGCCTTGTCACGGGCTTGACCTTTCACCTCGTGGGGTTTGACATGTGAGTGTGTGTGTCCCTCGGACTAGTCAGTCCTCCAAGCCTCGACGCTGACACCAGTGGCATTATAAGGTATTTACACTGCCCACGCCCGAGCCTTATGACACGCGAGCTCTCCTCTACCCACACTGCATATACCCACACACTGCTTTACCCACACTTTAAACGTCCACATACTTTTCATCACACTTTGTAAAACACAGCTCTTCCCACATTGTAAATATCCAAACGCTGCTCATCCCACACTGTAAATACTCACACATTGTCCCACCCACACACTGCATCACCCACCCACTGCATCATCCACACACTATTCTTCCCAACAATGTTCTTCCCACACACACTATAAATTGTCAGATGAGGTTACTGGTAGTTACTCCGTCGTCTTGATAAGTAATTAGCTTTAATATGAGCCAACCGTTAATCCTGCTTCATCCGTGCACCAGGGAATTAAATGGCACTGAATTGCTTCGAAACTGATTCACAGCCATGAGATGCTGGTACGATTACTTGATGAGAGAATACATGCATTTATGAGATGTGTTAGTCGAGGTTCATGCTTTCGTAGTATAGCTTTGCTGACTATGAATTCACGCGTGGGTTCGCCTGTGTTCGAATCCTGGTCGTGGCAGTCGGCCCACATCCAACTCAGCTGTTCATTCTCCCCTTGGGGTCTGGTCAATAAATTCGACACCTGGTATACGTGTCGCGTATGTGAGGCAGCCATGATTAGGGCATTCATTTGCCCGAAGGGTCTCTTCTACCGTTATTAGAATATATTCATATTCCAAGGAGGTCGTATGTTTTAGAGTCTGCTTAAAAGACAAAGTCATCACGCTTCTCGAGTTGTGATTCGTGACCTTTGCCCCTTCACAGTTGTGTACGTAATGTGTAGTTGCATACATGGGCCAGCAAGAACACACACCCTTTGTTTGGCATCGGTGCGGGTGGGTGGGGTGTGAGAGAGTGCACTCCGTTACGCAAAGTTCAAGTGCCTGTTACGCTGTGACAAAAAGTTATAATGGCCTTAATTCACTAAAGAAATGAGTCCGCACGCTAGCCAATAAATCGGCTTGTCTTTCTTGTGCCGAGGCTTCGGGACGCATCTGTACAAAATCTCTTTTGTGCGTATTTTCGTTGCATCGTATACAGGCTGCAGTACCCGTTAATTAAAGGTTACTTTCTCGGTGACACGTTTATTGAAGTTATCTATACGGTGTTGTGTTGGCGAGTTCGTTTTCGTCACCCGGATTCAAATTATTGGATCAGAGAAAACGACCAATGGTTCAGGGGTAACGCAAGAAGTTTCTTACTTATGAAGACCCGGCTTAAAGTTCGTAGGGTTTTGGAGCTGTTTTTGGAACCTGGTTTGAGATTTTTGTGATTTGACTTTAAATTATAGGATGAGAAAAAGTGACTGATGTGTGTTGGTATTAGAATAGTTAATGACTTAGTCTTTTTTTTCTTTTGTCACGAATTAGTGATAAAGCCTGGCCGCGCTCTGACGTAATATCAGCTCCCGTTATCTCATTTGACGGTTATTGTCAGTTGGGTCTGGAAGTAGAGGTCTTGACCTTTAAACCCCTCGGCAGATCAGGCATCGCCTGCGTCTCATCAGTGCGTCAGTAGTGTGAACCGCATTCTTGTCGGGTCAGTAAATTGCTTTCGTCTTGGTGTTTATATGTATTCATATGGCGGCTTGAGAATCACTTTTGCGAATGATTTGACGGCTACGCGAATAATTTGGCGACCTGATTTTCAGCTCCGTGGATGATTTAACAGCTTAAGATTCAGTTTCGCGATCAATTTGGCCACTTAAGATTCAGTCTCGCGAATTGTTTGGCGTTTTAAAGTTGTTTTGTGAATCGTAAAGAGAAGAAATGGATTTGATAAGCTCACTTGTGGTCTCAACGTGGCGTTGGCGTTACCGTTGATGCTAATGCCACCCTGACAGTTGGCCTAAACGCTGGTGTCACCTTAACCGTCGACGTTGATATTGTTGTCACCTTAACCGTTGATGGTATCGCCTTTACCTTTGGCCCTGCCGCATGGGTCACCTTAATCGGTGACGTTAGTGCTGGTGTCACCTTAGCAGCTGGCACTGATGCCGGTGTCGCCCACACCGTTGGCGTTAACATTGGTGTCACCCTTATAGTTGGCGTTGACACTGGTGTCATGAAGTCCGTTGGCGTTGACGTTGATTTCACCCTCACCGTTGGCCTCAACAGCTGCCCGCATTTAAGCTTACAACTCGCTGGACCACTTGTTTAGAAAACGTTTATTTGAATTAATTAATCGCAATTACGTCCTCAAGCTTGTAAAATAAAATGACTTTTGCTTCACATTTCTGAGAAACATGACTGCGCTGATTTACGTTCGTTTTGTATGTTCCGGGGGAGGTTTATATCTTTCAGGGAAATGTGATGGGTCAACTCCGTGTGCCCCAAGCATTTTCCTGCCTGGACGGAGGCTGGAGGAGTTGGACGCTTGGGCACCAGTGAACTACAAGGACTTATTGAAACCTGTAGCGCACCGTCAGTAGTACCACATACCACCACCACCACCGCCACCACTATCACCAGTACCACATACTACCATCACCACACCAAGTCCCACACGGCTGACCAGCACCCAACCCTTGGGTACCAAACAAAGCCCAGGAGGTACCGTAGGGGTACAGTTCCCACAGGTATTGTATAGTGTTGCTTGGCGTGGCAGCCCCAGCACCAGGTAACCGGCTGCTCATTTGGTTGCGCCAGGTATGCAGATTTGGGGAGAGTTTCTCACCCTGTTTACCTTTCAGGCTCTGCTGGGAGGGGATGGGGGATGAGTTTGGGAGAGAGAGAGAGAGAGAGAGAGAGAGAGAGAGAGGGGTAAGGGAGCCTTGGGGAGAAGGAAAGGCCATTGGTGTGGACGAATGGGAAGGGGGAGACAAGGTTAACGAAAAGGGAGATGGGAGACGCCTCGTGTTCTAATAGGTCGAATTCACACAATCTCTCATGCACTGCTGAAGTCCACCAGTTTCTCTTCTGCTCGACCTGGTTGGTCGCCTTGGCTGTGTGTGGCTTATGATGATATTAATATTGAAGAGTTTGTCAGATGTGGTCCGGGTGTACAGCAGTCGTCCAGTTGGTTGTTAGTTTATAACTGGAGAGGTGTAGGTACGGAGCCAGGGTGTGGGTGTAAGGTTAGGTGTTGTCAGGGGTCGTTGGGTTTTGGCGGGGAGTCGTCGCCTCGTGTAGTCGTCTTTGGTCGTGTGGAGGATGTCATACCACTCAGCATAGGTCACTAAGTGGAGGAGGTGTTGCACCTGCGGGGGTGGGTGGAGGGGTGTTAGACTCGCCACTTCCCCGTCGGGAGAAGTTCCTCTCCTGTCCTGCTGACGCGTCCTCTGCCTGACGCAGCTGCAGTACACACACACACACACACACACACACACACTCACATATCCGAGAATGACTTTGACGTTAACTCTTACTTTATATATATCCAAAGATATGACCGTGATATGACCAGTGTGTGTGGCGATGTGCGTTATGTTTAGTAAGAGCAGGTAGTATTAGGATTGCCCAAATGTGTGGGTGTGGATGGGCGTGTCTCCCTGGAACAGTGATTTACAGATGATTTTTTCTTGGTGGGGACCTTTTAGGTTACGAGCTGGTGTGTGGTGTATGTGTATGTGTGTGTGTGTGTGTGTGTAGTCGTAGCATGTGGAGCCCCCGAGAGTAGTGGTGGTTGTGGTGTAGGTTTTTCAGGTTGGTGGTGAAGACTGATGATGATGGCAGTGGTGGTGGTGGTGATGATGGATGGGTCGTGGGGTTGGGGTGGGGGGAATGTTGGAGGTGATGGAGTGCGTTGGTGACCTCCCCCACAGGCAGCCGGGCCTGACACTGCTCCCTTCTGTGACCTGACCCCACACTTACCCTCCTCCCGCGCCTCCCCTCTGCCTGGCCTGGGGTGGTGATGGGTCGCGAGACGAGCGTCCTAGAGGGGAAGTGTTTGACTCCTGACCAGGTGGTCCATGACCTGTGTTGGCCAGGCCACCAGCGGGCCACGGACTGTCGCATCCTGGTCGCCACCACCTACACCAACACCAACACCACTCCACCACCACCAACACTTTTGCTATTTCCTCCCACGTCCTCCGCCCACAATCATGCTCCCGCCCCGCCCACCTCTCGTATGTCCTGCCTCCCTCCCACGCCCTTCCCTTCACTCCTCCACCCTCCTCGTCTCCTGTCCTCCCATTGCCATTCTTCGCCTCTTCCTTCAAGACCTTGTGTTTCCCTTCCCCAGGGCCCCACGCCTGCCCCTCCTGCCGGGCCCCCATGCTGCTGGCAACGCTGACCTACTTCGATTCGTGTGGTTGTGGCAACACTGGTCACGGTGGTTGTGCGGCGGGGCCACTCGTGTCGTGACCCGTGTTTGTGTTCCCGTCGCGAGTGTTTTGTTTGTGTTGCGTCGTGTGTTGAGTGCTTCCCTGGGGTTTACTGAGGGAGATGAATGGGTCTGCCGGATCACATGTTAATGTGGGGCTTCCCTGTCTGTGTTGAGAGAGATTTACTTTTTATTGACAGTGTTTAACGGCTTTATGGGCGTGTCTTGGGTGATGTTTGTTGGTGATTACCATTTGTGTGCGTTCTCCGAGGAAAGTTTTACACTGTGTTGCCTCGTCTCTTAACCTTCTATTCATGTACCATGTCTTTACTTCTGTGTGAACGAACACACACACACACACACACACACACACACACACACACACACACACCCGAACGGAGGATTGAACACCACTGTTGGGTGTGGGCCGACTGTCACGCCCAGAATTCTTCGAATCCACGCTGGCCTGTGTTGATTAATGGTCAGTAACGTTAACCGTTCGGTTTGTGTGTGTGTGTGTGTGTGTGTGCAGCATACTGGCAGTGAGGACCTTGAGATACCATTGCCCTGGGGTGTAGTTAATACACCTTATGGACCCGTGATTCCATCTTGCCCAGGTCCACCTCATGGCTACACATTCTGTGATTCTCGTCCTGGTGCAGATGTTTGGACGGGAAAGTCCGATCCTGTGTATGATATACCCCACCTAGCGGGGCCCTGGGGATAAAAACAGTCTGTTTGACCATAACTGTTTACTTGGCAAGAGTCTCATACTCTGTATGTCAGAACAGACGCATGTATGTGCCTGCCATTGTTATGTTTAGGGCGGGTTGCCTGCATGCCAGCCGTGTGTTGAACTGTCGTAAAGTTCAGCGTACGAGTTTTGCGTTCGCGCGAAGACTGGTAAATCCTGATGGCAAGATACGACACAGTCCTTTATGTTTATATCCTCTCTCTCCTGCTTCAAATAATACACCGGAAATAACACTCTGTAGTGTAAGTTTAGTTACCATGCAGTTTAATAAAATGGTCAGGAGTCATGACTTGGGTGGTTTGAGAGGGCTAGGTTAGGTTAGGTTTGAGAGGGGAGGAGGAAGTAAGGTTGTCAGTGTAGGGCTCCTCGAGGGGCAGTTGCATGAAGGAGGTCTGGGGATGTGTGTTACCTCCAGGGCCACGACTCTCTGGGGATCTTACCAAGAGAGATTCCAGCCCAGTTCAGTACCGCCCTCTCCTCAGTACCCTCACCCTGCTATTGTAAGGTGGCGTAACTGGCACGTACGGTACCCGGCGCTCACCTCATTTCTTGTATTTCCTGTTGCACGCTTGGTCCGGGTCACCATCTCCACGGTACCTCCTTCTCCCCCCAAGTTGAAACAGACGGGGCGGGCAGCACCGGGAGGCGGAGCGGCCCCTCTCCTGCAGGATCTTGACCGTCTCATGTCCCCCAAGGAAGCTGGCCAGCGTAGTGCTTCCAGTTGTATCATGGAGGTCCTGAGGGGCAGGCCAGGAGGGTATTATTTTTTGTACCATTAAACCTGTTGTTATCCACGATGGCCTGCCCTCCACCTGTTATGAGCCGGCAACCACCTGATGACTCCTGTAGGTGTCATCAGGTGATTCATCTCGGTACTTGTTGTTCCGGGTGTATGTGTGTGTGTCAACCAGGTAGTAATGATACCCACCCACCCACACGCCGTTTTCCCTAGTGAGTGCCTCATCCCCCGTTTTCTTCCGCCAATTTGAAGTTTATGGTTTCAGGAATATTTATTTACTGGTATGTTTACTCCTAGATATTAAGAAACTATGTATTTTTTGTGTTTTATTCTGAAAGTTGGCTCTGAAATGATTAATTCACCAAGGAGCGAAAATTATAAAGAATTTCGGCTGGTGTTGGCGCGAGGTGGGGGCACTTGAGTCACCCCTTCCCAGGAAATCCCGGCGAGTCAGCAGCTGCGCCCCCCCCCCCCACGTCCTCCCATTCACAACACCCCCTCCGTAGGACCTCCCCCGCCTGGCGCCAACGCTGGGTCCTGCAGCGTCTGACACCACCACGGCGGCGAAGAAGGTCCCCTTCTTAGCGGAGGACCCCGCCGCAGCGGCAGTCTCTTCCCTCAGCTCTGCCACCGCAGGCAGGTGCCTTTGTGTGTCGGCATCCGCGCCGGTGTGTCTGCCGCCCGGCCGTGGGGAAACTTGAATAGCGAATCGACGTTAGCTCATTTTGAGTTTACCGTGGAAGACGCAGTTTTAGTTTGGTCTCGGGGCGAAAAAAAAAAGTTCTTGACCGTGATGGACGAACATGGCAGGTGATTATGTGTGTTAGATTGAAAGAAAAAAAAAGATGTGTTGGACGACGGTCTTATTAGTCAATAACGCTGTGGTAATATTAACGAGTCGGCGTCAGAATTACGATATAGTAATAGAATCGCGCTGGTTGTATTGATCTAAGATAAGGATATGTGTATATCTCAGCGTGCCACACTTCCCCCTTAACGTTACTTCAATTCGTTCCAGACTTGACACCAGAAGAGCAACAGCTGCTCCTGGACATCAGGAGAAAGAAGGCCCAGTTGCTGCAGGAGATACAGGTAGGTCATGACAGTCAGGCTCTTCTCCCCCACGCAGACGCACCTCGGATTGAAGGTATGTTACCTGTGTTCACCCTAATGCACTGCAAGTGTCATGCCTCTCAATTTTGAGGACTAGAAGCACACGAGTGAGGTGAATGGATCGTATTTCTGTGGGTTGAACTGAGTGATGTTTGTGAATGTGTGTGTGTGTGTGTGTAACTGGGAGAGAGTTTTACAATCGTGTTACCTCGTCTCTTAATCTTGCATATATGCCATGCCTTATCCAAATTTATGCACACACCTACTGCAGACCACGTGTGTATATGAATACTATTGTTTATTAGCGTGTTACGGGGAGGGAGTTTTACACTTGTAATGTCTCGTCTCTTAACCTTGTATATACTTACCATGTCCTATCGTGTGTGTATGTATGTGTGATTTTGAATTGAGTTACCGTATGAAATACACCGAACACAAAGGTATGAGGAACACCATTACACGTCAGGGCTTACATAACACTAACCCTCTCCTTCAGGGATGTGTTCGGTAGGGGGGGTGGGGGTGAGAGGCCCTCTCCCTTAAGCTCACCTTGACCCACATGTCTGGCACTTCAGAGGCTGGTTGGCGGGTCAGACCAGACCGGAGACCAGCGACTTTAAAAGTTCCTCATGTTTGACGTCGCGTATTTTACAGCACTGTGTGGTGAGAATTGCCGTGCTCCACGTCGCGTATTTTACAGCGCTGTGTGGTGAGAATTGCCGTGCTCCTATTCATTTGAACTTCAGTTTTGGAAAAGGTTCACTTCTCTATTTTTATTACTTTTATATACATTTTGCAGCAAATACTATCCATTTTTTTCATAAAACTTATACACTGCAGCGCCATTTTATCGTATGAGCTTTACCGCATGGGAACACACAAGAGAATACAAGCGGTTTTGTTAAATGTGTCTTTCCCTACACCTCGAAGCTTTGAAACTCTCTAACCCTCCCATGTCTTGCCCACTAACTATGACCTGGCACATTTTAAAAGACAGGTTTTTTCACTTCCTCCAAAATTCTTAAATACTTACCTTTGTCTCTCATTTTTCCCTTTCATTAGCCACTCTGTATTTCAGTGAAAGTCCGGCCCCGAAGTGGACTTTTGTCCGTGGCTGGAGCATCCAACGTTAATGAAGAAACGACGAGGCGGTACTCCGTAAACTAAACATTGTGTGAAACTTGCGTCATAACATCATTACCTAACTACCGAAGTACTGCTATAGCTATTGGTTTTAACGTTTGGTATTGTAAAACTTTTGTACCAACTGCACTATGTGTAAGATGTAAGAATCGTATAACCAACCCTCCCAAGCATGTGAATGTCAAAACTAGCTTAGTTAGCCCTTAAACACAATGTTGTACATTTTCTGACGTACCCAGCTAAAAGAAAACGAGTTTCTTAGTAGGGGTAACTATGCCATATGATTCCGTATTCGATTGTGGGTTATGTCTTGATAAACAGTGTCAATATGATTTTTTTTTATTATACAGTTTATATCCGACTTATATATTTTATATTTGAATATGGAAAGGTGTTATATTCATTATTATTATCATTATTTTTTAATTTTTTTTTTCATAGAGCCCTATGTAAACTGGTTCCTTCCTTTCACGTGATCCGTTAGTTTTATTGTCATGCGACCTGACTATGTTTTTTCCTCTGGCCTCGGCATCATCACGGTTTGATTATCCTACGGCTCGTCCCACTACACGTGGACAGATGATGTAGACGTGGGGCACCTGCTTGTTCCTAATGTCTGTCTGTTTGTGTGTGTGTGTGTGTGTAGGTGGAGGTGTGCCTCACACGTGTTAAATATTTAACGGGCGTTAGTGAGGCGAGAACTAACGTCCCTCGTGCTTTTAGATTTTTAAGATAAACAGTGTAAAAGGATGATTCCATTCAGAACACTTACCCCGCTCTGGTCATAGTTATATATGATTCATGTTGGATTTACTAATGCCGGGAAGGTAGCGAGTTTGGTGATATTGGAGTTGAATTTAGTTTGTCATATTTAAGGCGGTGAGGAGAACCGATTTGTTGCCTGTGGTGTTCATAGTGTTAGGAAATTTTTGTGAAATATTGTAACTCGTACGGGAATTCGAAAAATTTATATTTATTTTTTTACTGTGGCGAATATCATTGTTCTTCATTATTACCTTCATGTATACATTTAAAGTACTCTGCACCTTATGGTATACTAAATATATATTAAAAAAAAAAGTATTATTAAAGTTGTAACAGAGACGAGTATATATAAAAGTCTGAGATGTAATTTGAGTTGTGCTGAAGTCTGCTGCAGCAGCAACTGTTTCTGGCCGAAATATCGATTGTGGAAACCGGATACATGGCAGATCCTCCCTTCCACGCGATTCTTGCGGGGCACGGTGGATTACGCCCCTAATTACCCTGGGGTATAATGGTTTATCTCTCCCTCCCCCTGGTGGCTTCGCTCGCGGTTTATGCGACAGTTGAGAACTCTTGAGTTCTGGGGTTCGTGTCAGCCCTGCTGGTCTGTGGGTGTTGCAGGAGTATACAGGCTTCCACATGTTGTCCTGCCCCATTAGGGTGGCGTGTCCTCCTTACGGCTCCTCTGTCTGCCTCCACATATTTCTGTGTCTGGTTTCAATAATGGTCGTTAATTTCTTGATAGATATGGAAGTAATCTTTATCTCTCAATATATTAGACAGTTTTGAAAGTGGATCTATGATGAGACTAGGGAAGGGTAAGAGAGTGTGAATGGAGAAAGTAAGCGAGAGGAGGCTGGGGTGTCTAATGCATGAGGAACAGACGTCAAGGAAAACCAGGTAGCTTAGTTCTGATGGGAGGAAATACGACCAGCGGTCCTGGCACGTGTGGTATGAGTTTGTTCCAGGCATAACCAAGATGCTTCCCACTTCTCCCATCGGTGCCACGCTGAAAGTAAAATGTTCTGAAATTCAGAATTAAAAGATTTAATTCAAATTGATCTTAAGGTCTTGTGTTTGACTGGGCCTTTCCTTTGGCCCCAGGATCAGTAGCAGGACTTTGGTCATGAGTGTCGCTCACTCCCTTGTGTTCTCCTTATATCACCGCAGGACTGCAGGAGCGGTGGTTGGAAAGGCCGGGTGGCCTCGTCCACCGGTGGTCCTGCCTTTGTCTCTGGAGGATCTCGTACATTAATGTGTAGGATATGTATGGCCCTCATCCATATCCTGTCGGGTCCTGTGGGTTATTGCCTTGTTTATGAACGTAGAAGAAATGTAAGGAAACGCCATGAAGTGTTGTTCACTTGTAATGTTAAGAGAAATATCGTACAAGATTTTGAGTTAGTAATAACAGAAAATACTTGCACGTCTTGCAGTCATTTTTAGGGTCGACCTATTGTATGTGGTAAAAACTGCATTGAAGAAATATGGCTAGATGATACTTTTAAAAGTCGACATTTTTACTATATTTTTGTCTTCCAGGTTTTCATTGTGTGTGTGTGTGTGTGTGTGTGTGTGTCCTCAGCGAGGGGTTGGTCTGTCAGTGCAGTAAGTGGGGGACTGGCAATGTTCCCCAGGTTTTTCCACACTCTCCTGTATGGCTAGTAAAAAACGCTAACCCCGTTTTTTTCAGTTTTCCCTAACGTTTACTGTAACTCGCGTCTCGTTACGTTTCACATTGATGAAACGTTGATTAGAGTGTATAAAGATTTGGAAACATTCCATTGTGAATACTAAGCAAATTACTAATTCATATTTATTGTAAAGATTAATAGAATTAATTTATTACTTAGGAATTATGTATGTGTGTATATTTATATATATATATTTATTATACTTGATCGCTGTTTCCCGCGTCAGCGAGGTAGCGCCAGGAAACAGACGAAGAAAAATACCCCAT
>JAYMFT010008463.1:0-16995 GCA_038088735.1 Panulirus argus
AGTGTAGTGGTGGGGGTTCAGGATATACAGTGTAGCGGTAGGGGCTCAGGATATACAGGGTAGTGGTGGGGTCTTAGGATACACAGTGTAGTGGTGGGGTTCAGGATATACAGTGTAGTGGTGGGTTCAGGATATATAGTGTAGTGGTGAGGGTTCAGGATATACAGTGAATTGGTGGGGGTTCAGGATATAGAGTGTAGTGGTGGGGGTTCAAGATATACAGTGTAGTGGTGGGGGTTCAGGATATACAGTGTAGTGGTGGGGGTTCAGGATATACAGTGTAGCGGTAGGGGCTCAGGATATACAGGGTAGTGGTGGGGTCTTAGAATATAAAGTGTAGTGGTGGGGTTCAGGATATACAGTGTAGTAGTGGGGGTTCAGGATATACAGTGTAGTGGTGGGGGTTCAGGTTATACAGTGTAGTGGTGGGGGCTCAGGATATACAGTGTAGTGGTGGAGTTCAGGATATACAATGTAGTGGTAGGGGTTCAGGATATACAGTGTTAAGACATTTCCCCAGTCAGTATTGTGTCCCCAGTACTCTGATGTTGGAGTCTCGAACCCCGGCAGTACAACTTTAATATAAACAAGTTAACCATTGTAACCCCCCCCCCCAACCTCCCGTCTCCCGCTATCCCATAAACCGTCGTACCACACGTATTCCCGTAGACTTGTACTTTGTTCTTATGTAACCTGGCACAGTACGTGGGGCCACTTGTTCTTATATAACCTGGCACCGTACGTGGATCCACTTGTTCTTATGTAACCTGGTGCAGTAGGTGGGTGCACTTGTTCTTATATAACCTGGTACAGTACGTGGGGCCACTTGTTCTTATGTAACCTGGCAGAGTACGTGGGTCCAATTGTTTCTATGTAACCTGGCACAGTACGTGGGGCCGCCTGTTCTTATGTAACCTGGCACAGTACGTGGGTCCACTTCTTATTATGTAACCTGGTAAAGTACGTGGGTCCACTTGTTCTTATGTAACCTGGCATAGGAAGTGGGTCTACTTGTTCTTATACAACCGGCACAGGACGTGGGGCCATTTGTTTTTATGTAACCTAGCACAATACGTGGGTCCACTTGTTCTTATGTAACCTGGCACTGTACGTTGGTCCACTTGTTCTTATGTAACCTAGCACAGTACGTGGGTACACTTGTTCTTATGTATCCTGGTACAATACGTGGGTCCACTTGTTCTTATGTAACCCTGTACAGTGCGCGGGGCCACTTGTTCTTATGTAACCTGGCACAGTACGTGGGTCCATTTGTTCTTATGTAACCTGGTACAATACGTGGGGCCACTTGTTCTTATGTAACCTGTGACAGTATGTGGGGCCACTTGTTCTTATGTAACTAGGTGCAGTACGTGGGTCCACTTGTTCTTATGTAACCTGGAACAGTATGTGGGGCCACTTGTTCTTATGTAATCTGGCACAGTACTTGGGTCCACATGTTCTTATGTAACCAGGTACAGTACGTGGGGCCACTTGTTCTTATGTAACCTGTCACAGTATGTGGGGCCACTTGTTCTTATGTAACCTAGTGCAGTAAGTGGGTCCACTTGTTCATATATAACCTGGTACAGTACGTGGGGCCACTTGTTCTTATGTAAACTGGCAGAGTACGTGGGTCTAATTGTTTCTGTGTAATCTGTTACAGTACGCGAGGCCACTTGTTCTTATGTAACCTGGCACAGTACGTGGGGCCACTTGTTCTTGTGTAACCTGGCACATTATTTGGGCCACTTGTCCTTATGTAACCTGGCACAGTACATGGGGCCACTTGTTCTTATGTAACCTGGCACAGTACGTGGGTCCACTTCTAATTATGTAACCTGGTACAGTACGTGGGTCCACTTGTTCTTATGTAACCTGGCATAGGAAGTGGGTCTACTTGTTCTTACGTAACCTGGCAGAGGATGTAGGGCCATTTGTTTTTATGTAACTTGGCTCAGTGCGTTGGTCCACTTTTTCTTATGTAACCTTGCACGGTACGTGGGTCCACTTGTTCTTATGTAACCTGGCACAGTACGTTGGTCCATTTGTTCTTATGTAACCTAGCACAGTACGTGAGACCACTTGTTCTTATGTAACATGGTACAGTACTTGGGTCCACTTGTTCTTATGTAACCCTGTACAGTACGCGGGGCCACTTGTTCTTATGTAACCTGATACAGTACGTGGGTCCACTTGTTCTTATGTAACCTGATACAGTACGTGGGTCCACTTGTTCTTATGTAACCTGGTAGAGTACGTGGGGCCACTTGTTCTTATGTAACCTGACACAGTACGTGGGTCCACATGTTCTTATGTAACCTGGTACAGTACATGGGGCCTTTTGTTCTTATGTAACCTGTCACGGTACGTGGGGCCACTTGTCCTTATGTAACCTGGTACAGTACGTGGGTCCACTTGCCCTTATGTAACCTAGCACAGTACGTGGGTTCACTTGTTCTTATATAACCTGATAGATTACGTGGGTCCACTTGTTCTTATGTAACCTGGCACAATACGTGGGTCCACTTGTTTTTATGTAACCTGGTACAATACGTGGGTCCACTTGTTCTTGTGTAACCTGGTACAGTACCTGGGGCCAATTGTTCTTATGTAACCTGATACAGTACGTAAGTCCACTTGTCTTATGTAACTTGGCACATTACATGGGGCCACTTGTTCATTTGTAACCTGGCACAGTACGTGGGTCCACTTGTTCCTATGTAACCTGGTATAGTACGTCGGTCCACTTGTTCTTATGTAACCTGGCACAATATGTGGGTCCATTTGTTCTTATGTAACCTGGTACAGTACGTGGGTCCACTTGTTCTTATGTAACATGGTACAGTACGTGGGGTACTTGTTCTTATGTTACCTGGTACAAGACGTGGGGCCACTTGTTCTTATGTTGCGTGGCACATTTCATGGGGCCATTTGTTCATTTGTAACCTGGCACAGTACGTTAGTCCACTTGTTCTTATGTAACCTGGTACTGTAAGTGGGTGCACTTGTTCTTATGTAACCTGGTACAGTACGTGGGTCCACTTGTTCTTATGTAACATGGTAGAGTCCGTGGGGCCATTTGTTCTTATGTAACCTGGTACAGTACGTGGGGCCACTTGTTCTTATGTAGCCTGGCACAGTACGTGGGGCCACTTGTTCTTATGTAACCTGGTACAGCACATGAGTCCACTTGCTCTTATGTAACCTGGTGCAGTACGTGGGGCCACTTCTTATGTAACGTGGTACAGTATGTGGGTTCACTTGTTCTTATGTAACCTGATACAGTACGTGGGTCCACTTGTTCTTATGTAACCTGGTACAGGACGTGCATCCATTTGTTCTTATGTAACCTGGTGCAGTACGTGGGTCCACTTGTCCTTATGTAACCTGGCACAGTACATGGGTCCAATTGTTCTTATGTAACCTGGTACAGTACTTGGGTCCACTAATTCTTATGTAGCCTGGCACAGTACGTGGGTCCACTTGCTCTTATATATCCTGGCACAGTACGTGGGTCCAGTTGTTCTTATGTAACCTGACACATTACGTGGGGCCACTTGTTCTTATGTAACCTGGTACAGTATGTGGGGCCACTTGTTCTTATGCAACCTGGTACAGTACGTAGGTCCACTTGTTCTTATGTAACATGGTACAGTACGTGGGGCCACTTGTTCTTATGTAACCTGGTACAGTACGTGGGGCCACTTGTTCTTATGTAGCCTGGCACTGTACGTGGGGCCACTTGTTCTTGTGTAACCTGGTACAATACATGAGTCCACTTGCTCTTATGTAACCTGGTGCAGTACGTGGGGCCACTTGTTCTTATGTAACGTGGTACAGTACGTGGGTTCACTTGTTCTTATTAACCTGGTACAGTATGTGGGTCCACTTGTGCTTATGTAACATGGTACATGACGTGCATCCAATTGTTCTTATGTAACTTGGTACAGCACATGGGTCCACTTGTTCTTATGTAACCTGGCACAGTACGTTGGTCCAATTGCTCTTATGCAACCTGGTACAGTACGTGGGTCCACTAATTCTTATGTAACCTGGCACAGTACGTGAGTCCACTTGCTCTTATGTATCCTGGCACAGTACGTTGGTTCAGTTGTTCTTATGTAACTTGACACATTACGTGGGCCACTTGTTCTTATGTAACCTGGTACACTACGTGGGGCCTCTTGTTCTTATGTAACCTGGCACAGTACGTGGGTCCACTCGTTCTTATGTAACCTGGCACAATACGTGGGTCCACTTGTTCTTACGTAACCTGGCACAATACGTGGGTCCACTTGTTCTTATGTAACCTGGTACAGTACCTGGGGCCACATGTTCTTTTGTAACCTGGTACAGTACGTGCGGCCAGTTGTTCTTATGTAACCTGGAATAGTATGTGGGGCCACTTGTTCTTATGTAACCTAGCACTGTCCGTGGGTCCACTTGTTCTTATGTAATCTGGTACAGTACGTGGGTCCACTTGTTCTTATATAACTTGGCAAACTACGTGGGTCCACTTGTTCTTATGTAGCCTGGCACAGTACGTGGGGCCACTTGTTCTTATGTAACCTGGTACAGTACGTGGGGCCACTTGTTCTTTTGTAACCTGGTACAGTACGTGGGGCCACTTGTTCTTATGTAACCTGAAACAGTACGTGGGGCCACTTGTTCTTATGTAACCTGGCACTGTTCGTGGGTCCACTTGTTCTCATGTAACCTGGCACAATACGTGGGTCCACTTCTTATGTAACCTGGTACAGTAAGTGGGTCCACTTGTTCTTATGTAACCTGGTACAGTACGTGGGGCCAGTTGTTCTTATGTAACCTGGCACAATATGTGGGTCTACTTGTTCTAATGTAACCTGGTACAGAAAGTGGGTCCACTTGTTCTTATGTAACCTGGCACATTACGTGGGGCCACTTGTTCATTTGTAACCTGGCACAGTACATGGGTCTACTTGTTATGTAACCTGCAACAGTACGTGGGGCCACTTGTTCTTATGTAATCTGGCACAGTCCGTGGGTCCACTTGTTCTTATGTAACCTGGTACACAACGTGGGTCCATTCGTTCTTATGTAACCTGGTAGAGTAAGTGGGTCCATTTGTTCTTATGTAACCTGGCACAATACGTGGGTCCATTTGTTCTTATGTTACCTGGCACAATACGTGGGTCCACTTGTTCTTATGTAACCTGGTACAGTACGTGGGTTCACTTGTTCTTATGTAACCTGATACAGGACGTGGGTCCACTTGTTCTTATGTAACATGGCACAGTACGTGGGTCCGTTTGTTCTTATGCAACCGGGCACAGTAAGTGGGTCCACTTATTATTATGCAAACTGGCACAGTGTGTGTGTCCACTTGTTCTTATGTAACCTGGTACAGTACGTGGGTCCACTTCTTCTTATGTAACCTGGCACAGTATGTGGCAGATTTGTGCCACACTGGTGGTAGTATAGTGTATGTGGTGGTGGTAGACATCCTGGGAAACACTGATGGTAGTGAAGCAGGTCCACCACAGTATCACAAACCATTGCCGACACGTGATCCATATAGCCACAGGACATACAACAGTCAGAGTTGGAACCTGACGCTATAACCCACCCTTACTGTGGCATGCCAGGCCACGCCCACAACAATGGGCCAGGTACCGAGCGTAGGGAGGATAGGGCCAGGCCACATCCATAACAATGGGCCAAGTACCGAGCGTGAGGAGGACAGGGCCAGGCCACACCCACCACACTGGGCCAGGTACCGAGCGTAGGGAGGACGGGACTAGGTCACACCCAACACACTCGGCCAGGTACCGAGCGTAGGGAGGACGGAGCCAAGACCACGCCAACCACACCGGGCCAGGTACCGAGCGTAGGTAGGGCGTGTTCAGGTGCATAATGAAGAGTGGGCAGGGCCAGATGCCGAGCGTAGAGAAGGTTGGGCGGGGCCCTGTGCCAAGCGTAGAGAGGGTAGGGCGAAGCCACGTGGCGAGCATAGTCAAGGGTAGGGCGGGGCCAGGTGGCGAGCATAGTCAAGGGTAGGGCGGGGCCAGGTGACAAGCGTAGTCAGGGGTAGGGCGGGGCCAGGTGGCGAGCATAGTCAGTGGTAGTGCGGGGCCAGGTGGCGAGCGTCGGGAGGACAGATGTAGGGGGAGCGGCGAGGAGGGAGATATGTGCTATTAAGGGATGATGACGGGAGACAAGGAAGGTAGAGAGAGACGCGCCGTCCACTGTGCCACCCCTGTGGGGACCAGTGTCCAGGAACACATTAGTCCAGACCAACAATTAAGGGTAGAATATACAGCACTGGCAACACAACTGCTGATGTACATCGTGAAATATTTCCATCTTGGAATACATAACATACAGCTGTAAGAATGAGTCATACGTTGCATACTTCCCCTCAAACCTACCTACCTACGCCTCATCCTACTTACTGCAGTGCCACAAGAGATACCGCGCTATGACATTCATTTTCACACAAGTCATCGTCGGTGTCATTAGGAACCTGAAGTATCTGATGATGGAGAAAAGACGTACCATTATCTTTCCCAGAATATATCGTCCGTTGAGCGAAAGGTTTGTGAGGACATTAAAGGGAAACTGTTGGACCCGACCGCCTCCACCCGACACTGGTTCTCGTTTTCTGCCGACCTTGACCCACTTCCAAAGAAAACGGAAACTTCAATGTTTACTTATGAGTACTTCACAAAATTACGTCTTAAAGATAATTAACTCGACACTCATCATTAATCATGGACTCATGTAATGAGATAATATTTTTCCTTGTACATATATATTGCATAATATATATAGAGAAAATAATATATTATCCAGGTGTATATGGTCATTCTCATGATACCCTTGTCGTGTCTTGTCTCATTATACCGCATTAACATGTTGACTGACGGTACAGGTGCTGCAGCTGACCACACCAACTGACGGTACAAGGTGCTGCAGCTGACCACACCGATTGACGGTACAGGTGCAGCAGCTGACCACACCGATTGACGGTACAGGTGCTGCAACTGACCACACCGACTGACAGTAGAGATGCTGCAGCTGACCACACCGACTGACAATACAGACGCTGCAGCTGACCACATCGACTAACAGTACAGATGCTGCAGCTGACCACACCGACTGACAGTACAGGCTGCTGCAGCTGACCACCCCGACTGACAGTACAGACGCTGCAGCTGGCCACAATGACTGACAGTACAGATGCTGCAGCTGGTCATACCGACTGCCAGTACAGACGCTGCAGCTGACCACACTGACTGACAGTACAGATGTAGCTGACCACACCGACTGACACTCTTCCAGTTAAACTTACCCGCACCCCAAGCCTATCTGGGCACTCCCCTAGCCAAGTTTACTTGCACCCCAAGCTTATTTGTTCACCTTTACAGCCTATCTTACTTGCACTCAAGATTATCGGATCACTGCACCAGCCAAGCTTATCTGGTCACCCACTCAGCCACAAGGGGCAGACCAATGGACATAAGAAAGTAAATAAATAACAACAGCTGTTATCTGTGTGGCGGGTTGCCTGCCAACCCACGATGGCTTGAGTGTCAGCCAACACCGTCACAGTCCTGCCAACAGTCACACCAGTGGGCTGCGCTACCCACCACCATAACCACCATGGGCAGGGATACCCACCACCATAACCACCAGGGACAGGGTTACCCACCACCATAACCACCATGGTCAGGACTACCCACCACTATAACCACTATGGGGCTACCTACCATCATAACCACCATGGAGCTACCCACCACCATAACCACCAGGGACAGGGCTACCCACTACCATAACACCATGGGTAGGGCTACCTAGCATTATAACCACCATGGGGCTACCCACCACCATAACCACCATGGGGCTACCCACCACCATAACCACCAGGGACAGGGCTACCCACCACCATAACACCATGGGCAGGGCTACCCACCACTATAACCACCATGGGGCTACCCATCACCCTAACCACCATGGGTAGGGCTACCCACCACCATAACCACCTGTTGCAGGGCTAACCATCACCATAACACCATGGGCAGGGTTACCCACCACTATAACCACCATGGGCAGCGTTACCCACCAGCATAACCACCAGGGAGCTACCAACTACTATAACCACCATGGGGCTACCCATCACCCTAACCACCATGTGCAGGGCTACCCACCACCATAATCACCAGGGGGCTACCCACCACCATAACCACCCGGAACAGGGCTACCCACCACTATAACACCATGGGCAGGGTTACCCACCACCATAAACACCAGGAGGGCTACACATTACCATAACCACTATGGGCAGGGTTACCCACCACCATAACCACCCGGGACAGGGCTACCCACCACCATAACACCATGGGCAGGGTTACCCACCACCATAACCACTAGGGGGCTACCCACCACCATAACTATTAGGGGCAAGGCTATCCACCACTATAACCATCATGGGGGCTACCCAACACCATAACCATCATGGGGCTACCCACCACTGTAACCACCATATGGGCTACCCGCCACCATAAATCATGGATGGAGCTACCCACCACCATAACCAGGGGGCTATCCACCACCATAACAATGGTAGGGCTACTCACTAACATAAACACACCATGAATTTGTTTTTGATGGTGTAGAGACATGGTCATGGTGCAGCTCATCATACCTGCACACAGGTCAGTCCCCAGTCACCCACACCCCACTATACCCCAAGCCAACCCACCCCACCACACTACACCCCACCCCACCACATCACACTACACCTCACCACACCCCGTGCCACCCGACCACACCCCACCACACCCCAAGCTAACCCATCCCACCACACCACACCCCATCACACCTCACCCCATCCAACCCAGCCCAACCCCACCCCACCAAACCCCACCCAACCACACCAACCGCCACCCATCAAACCACACCCCACCCCATAACATCCTGAACTCTTCTTTGTTTGGCATCAACGGGCGCACCACGGGACGTGACGTCACTCGACCTGAAGCGTCAGGGATCAGCTGGTCTTTGGCGGGTTGGCTGGTGAGGCGAGGCGGGCCTCACACTGACACGTCTCTCGTCAGCATGACAAGTGTTGTGATCCAGTATGTCCCGGGGTGGGCCACCTGTATGACCAGCTAATGTGGTTCATACTAACACTACTGTTGTATCCATACTGACTCTACAGTAGCATCCATGCTGACTCTACTGTGGTACCCATCACAGTCTATAGTGGTACCCACAGCACTCACCAGTGGTGCAAACAGCAGACTCCTGAAAGAGCTTAGTACAGTACGGTACAGTGTAGTACAGTACTCACTTCCTGTGAGAGACAAACAGGCCGGCCAACTCACCTGAAACAAAAGGAAACACGATATCACACTGATTGCCAACAATAATGAAAAAGCCGTCATCCATCACACAACCGGCCTGGCCATCATCCATCACACTACCTGCCTGGCCTTCATCCATCATGCTACCTGCCTGGCCATCATCCACCACACAACTTGCCTGGCCTTCCATCATACTACCTGCCTGGCCATCATCCATCACACTACCTGCCTGGCCTTCATCCATCATACTACCTGCCTGGCCATCATCCATCACACAACTTGCCTGGCCTTCCATCATACTACATGCCTGACCATCATCCATCACACAACCTTCCTGGTCTTCATCCATCATACTACCTGCCTGGCCACCATCCATCATACTACCTGCCTGGCCATCATCCATCACACAACCTGCCTGACCATCATCCATCATACTACCTGCCTGACCTTCAACCATTATATTACCTGCCTGGCCATCATCCATCACACAACCTGCCTAACCATTATATATCACAATACCTGCCTGGCTTCATCCATCATACTACCTGCCTGGCCATCATCCATCACACAATTTGCCTGGCCTTCTTCCATCATACTAAATGCCTGACCATCATCCATCACACAATCTGCCTGACCATCATCCATCATACTACCTGACTGGCCTTCGTCCATCATACTACCTGCTTGGCCATCATCCATCACACTACTTGCCTGGCCTTCCTTCCATCATACTACCTGTCTGACCATCATCCATCACACAACCTGCCTGGCCTTCATCCATCATACTACCTGCCTGGCCTTCATCCATCATACTACCTGCCTGGCCTTCTTCCATCATACTACCTGCCTGGCCATCATCCATCATACTAACTGCCTGGCCTTCATCCATCATAATACCTGCCTGGCTATCATCCATCATACTATCTGCCTGGCCATACTCCATCACACAACCTGCCTGGCCATCATCAATCACACTACCTGTCTGGCCTTCAACCATTACAAAACCTGCCTGGCCATCATCCATCACACTACCTGTCTGACCTTCATCCATCATACTACATCCCTGGCCATCATCCATCATACTACCTGCCTGGCCATCATCCATCACACTACCTGCCTGGCCTTCATCCATCATACCACCTGCCTGGCCTTCATCCACCATACTACCTGCCTGGCCCTCTTCCATCATACTACCTGCCTGGCCTTCATCCATCACACTACCTGCCTGGCCTACATCCATCACACAACCTGCCTGGCCGTCATCCATCACACAACCTGCCTTACCTTCATCCATCATACTACCGGCCTCACCATCATCCATCATACCACCTGCCTGGCCATAATCCATCACACAAACTGCCTAACCTTCATCCATCATACTACCTGCCTGACCATCACCCATCATACTACATGCCTGGCCTTCTTCAATCATACTACCTGCCTGGCCATCATCCATCACACTACCTGCCTAACCTTCATCCATCATACTACCGGCCTGGCCATCATCCTTCATACTACCTGCCTGGCCATCATCCATCACACAACCTGCCTGGCCATCATCCATCACACTACCTACCTGGCCTTCATCCACCATACTACCTGCCTGGCCATCATCCATCATACTACCTGCCTGGCCCTCATCCATCATACTACCTGCCTGGCCCTCTTCCATCATACTACCTGCCTGGCCTTCATTCATCACACTACCTGCCTGGCCTACATCCATCACACGACCTGCCTGGCCTTCATCCATCACACAACCTGCCTGGCCATCATCCATCACACTACCTACCTGGCCTTCATCCATCATACTACCTCACAGGCCATCATCCATTATACTACCTGCTTGGCCTTCATCCATCATACTACCTGCCTGGCCTTCATCCGTCATACCACCTGCCTGGCGATCATCCATCATACTACCTGCCTGGCCCTCTTCCATCATACTACCTGCCTTGCCTTCATCCATCACACTACCTGCCTGGTCATCATCCATCACACTAACTGTCTAACCTTCATCCATCATACTACCGTCCTGGCCATCATCCATCATACTACCTGCCTGGCCATCATCCATCACATAACCTGACTGGCCATCATTCATCACACTACATACCTGGCCTTCATCCATCATACTACCTGCCTGGCCATCATCCATCATACTACCTGCCTGTCCTTCATCCATCACAGTACCTGCCTGGCCTTCATCCATCCTACCACCTGCCTGGCGATCATCCATCATACTACCTGCCTGGACCTCTTCCATCATACTACCTGGCTGGCCTTCATCCATCACACTACCTGCCTGGCCTACATCCATCACACAACCTGCCTGGCCTTCATCCACCATAAAACCTGCCTGGCCATCATCCACCATACTACCCGCCTGGCCATAATCCATCATACTACCTGTCTGGCCATCATCCATCACACAACCTGCCTAGTCTTCATCCATTACACAACTTGCCTGGCCATCATCCATCATACTACCTGCCTAGCCAGCATCCATCATACTACCTGCCCGGCCTTCATCCATCACACAATGTGCCTGGCCTTCATCCATCACTCATCCTGCTTGGCCTTCACCCGTCACACAACCTGCCTGACCATCACCCACCTTACTAACCGCCTCGCCATCATCCATCATACTACCTGCCTGGCCATCATCCATCACACCTGCCTTGCCTTCATCCATCACACAACCTGCCTGGCCATCATCCATCATACTACATGCCTGGACATCTTCCATCATACTACCTGCCTGGCCTTCATCCATCAAACAACCTGCCTAGCCTTCATCCATCACACAGCCTGCCTGGCCATCATCCATCATGCTACCTGCCTGGCCTTCATCTATCATACTACCTTCCTGGCCTTCATCCATCATACTACCTGCCTGGCCTTCATCCACCACACAACCTGCCCTAAATTCAAGCATCACACAACCTGACTGGTATTCATCCTTCATACTACCTGCCTGGCCTTCATCCATCATACTAACTGCCTGGCCATCATCCATCATACTAAATGGCTGGCCTTCATCCATCATACTACCTGCCTGGCGTTCATCTATCATACTACCGGCTTGGCCTTCATCCATCACACAATCTGCCTGGCTATCATACATCACAAAATCTGCCTGGCCATCATCCATCATTCTACCTGCTTGGCAATCATACATCATACTACCTGCCTGGCCTTCATCCAACACACAACCTGCCTGGCCTTCATCCATCACACAACCTGCCTGGCCTTCATCCATCACACAATCTCCTGGTCATCATCCATCATACTACATGCCTGACCATCATCCATCATACTACCTGCCTGGCCTTCATCCACCACACAACCTGCCTAGCCTTCATCCATAACACAACCTGCCTGGCCTTCATCCATCACACAACCTGCCTGACCTTCATCCATTACACAACCTGCCTGGTCATCATCCATCATACTACATGCCTGGCCATCATCCATCATACTACCTGTCTGGCCTTCATTCATCATACTACCTACCTGGCCTTCATCCATCATACTACCTGCCTGGCCTTCATCCACCACACAACCTGCCTGACCTTCATGCATCACACAACTTGCCTGGCATTCAACCATCATACTACCTGCCTGGCCTTCATCCATCACACTAACTGCCTGGCCATCATCCATCATACTAACTGCCTGGCCTTCATCTAACATTCTACCTGCCTGGCCTTCATCTATCATACTACCGGCCTGGCCTTCATCCATCACACAACATGCCTTGCCTTCATCCATCATACTACCTGCCTGGCCATCATCCATCACTCTACCTGCCTGGCAATCATCCATCATACTACCTGCCTGGCCTTCATCAACACAAACCCGGCTGGCCTTCATCCATCACACAACCTGCCTGACCTTCATCCATCATACAACCTGCTTGGCCTTCATCCATCATACTACCTGCATGGCCATCATCCATCACACTACTGGCTGGCCTTCACCCAACGTACTACCTGCCTGTCCTTCATCCATCACAACCTGCCTGGCCTTCATCCATCACACAACCTGCCTGGCCTTCATCCATCACACAACCTGCCTGACCTTCATCCATCACACAACCTGCCTGGTCATCATCCATCACACTACCTACCTGGCTTCCATCCATAATACTATCTGCCTGGCATTCATCCATCACACAACTTGCCTGGCCTTCATCCATCATACTAACTGCCTGGCCTGCATCTATCATACTACCTGCCTGGCCATGATCCGTCATACTACCTGCCTGGCCTTCATCCATCACACAACCTCCATGGTCTTCATCCTTCATACTACCTGCTTGGCCTTCATCCATCACATAACCTGCCAAGCCTTCATCCATCACACAACCTGCCTATTCTTCATCTATCACACAACTTGCCTGGCCATCATCCATCACACAACCTGCCTGGCCTTCATCCATCACACAACCTGCCCGGACTTAACCCATCACACAACCTGCCTGACCTTCACCCATCATACTACCTGCCTGGTCCTCATCCATCTTAATACCTGCCTGGCCTTCATCCATCACACAACCCGCCTGAACTTCATCCATCACACAACCTGCCTATGCTTCATCCATCACACATCCTGCTTATGCTTCATCCATCACACAACCTACCTGGCCATCATCCATCACGCAACCTGCCCGGACTTCATCCATCACACATCCTGCCTGGCCTTCACCCATCATACTACCTGCCTGGCCTACATCCATCATAATAACTGCCTGGCCTTCATCCATCAAACCTGCTTGGCCTTCACCCATCATTCAACCAGCCTGGCCTTAACCCATCATACAACCTGCCTGGTCATCATCCATTACACAATCTGCCTGGCCTTCATCAACCACACAATCTGTCTGGCCTTCTTCCATCACACAACCTGCCTGGCCATCATCCATCACACAACCTCTCTGGCCTTCATCCATCACACATCCTGCCTGGCCTTCATCTGTCACACAACCTGCCTGGTCATTATCCACCATACTACACGCCTGGCCATCATCCATCATACTACCTGACAGGCCATCATCCATCACACCTGCCTTGCCTTCATCCATCACACAACCTGCCTGGCCTACATCCATCATACTACATACCTGGCAATTTTCCATTATACCACCTGCCTGGCCTTCATCCATCACACAATTTGCCTAGCCTTCATCCATCACACAACCTGTCTGGCCATCATCCATCACACCACCTGCCTGACCTTCATCCATCATACTACCTGCCTGGCCTTCATCCATTATACTACCTGCCTGGTCTTCATCCACCACACACCCTGCCTGACCTTCATGCATCACACAACTTGCCTGGCCTTCATCCATCATACTACCTGCCTGGCCTTCATCCATCATACTACCGGCCTGGCCTTCATCCATCACACAATCTGCCTGGCCTTAATCCAACTCACAACCTGCCTATCTTTCATCCATCATACAACTTGCCTGGCCTTCATCCATCACACAATATGCCTGGCAATCATCCATCAAACTATCTGCCTGGCCTTCATCTAATACACATCCTACGTGGCCTTCATCCATCATGCAACTTGCCTATCCTTCATCCATCACACAATCTGCCTGGCCATCATCCATCACAAAACCTGCCAGGCCTTCATCCAACACAACCTGCCTGGCTATCATTCATCACACAACCTGCCTGGCCTTCATCCATCACACAATCTGCCTGGAATTCATCCATCATACTACCTGTCTGGTATCCATCCATCACACAACCTTCCTGGCCTTCATCCATCACACAACCTGCCCGGCTTTCATCCAACACACAAACTGCCTGGCCATCATCCATCACACTACCTGCCTGGCCTTCATCCATCATACTACTTGCCTGGCCTTCAACCATCATAATCCCTGCCAGGCCTTCATCCATCATACTACCTGCCTGGCCTGCATCCATCATACTACCTGCTTAGCCATCTTCCATCATTCTACCTGCCTGGCCTTCAGCCACCACATAACCTGCCTGACTTTTATCCACCATACTACCTGCCTGGCCTTCATCCATCACACAACCTACCTGGCTATCATCCATCACAAAATCTGCCTGGCCTTCATCCATCAAACAACAAGCCTGGCCTCCATCCATCACACAACCTGCCTGCCCTTCATCCATCATGCTACCTGCCTGGCCTTCATCCATCACACAACCTGCCTAACCATCATCTATCGCACAACCTGCCTATCTTTCACCCATCACACAACCTGTCTGGCCTTCGTCCATCACACATCCTGCCTGGCCTTCATCTGTCACACAACCTGCCTGGCCATCATCCACCATACTACCCGTCTGGCCATCATCCATCATACTACCTGAGTGGCCATCATCCATCACACCTGCCTTGCCTTCATCCATCACACAACCTGCCTGGCCTACATCTATTAAACTACATACCTGGCAATCTTCCATCATACCACCTGCATGGCCTTCATCCATCACACAACCTGCCTAGCCTTCATCCATCACATAACCTGCATGGCCATCATCCATCACACAACCTGCCTTACCTTCATCCATCATACTACCTGCCTGGCCGTCATCCATTATACTACCTGCCTGGTCTTCATCCACCACACAACCTGCCTGACCTTCATCCATCACACAACCTGTCTGGCCTTCATCCATCATACTACCTACCTGGCCTTCATCCATCATACTACCTGCCTGGCCATCATCCATCATACTAACTGACTGGTCTTCATCCATCATACTACCTGCCTGGCCTTCATCTATCACAACATGCCTGGTCATCATCCATCATACTACCTGCCTGGCCATCATCCATCATACTACCTGCCTGGCCTTCATCCAATACACAACCTGCCTGGCCTTCATCCATCACACAACCTGCCTATCTTTCATCCATCATACAACCTGCCTGGCCTTCATCCACTACACAATCTGCCTGGCAATCATCCATCATACTATCTGCCTGGCCTTCATCTAATTTACAACCTTCCTGGCCTTCATCCATCACACAACTTACCTATCCTTCATCCATCACACAATCTGCCTGGCCATCATCCATCACACAAACTGCCAGGCTTCATCCAACACAACCTGCCTGGCCATCATCCATCACACAATCTGCCTGGCCTTCATCCATCACACAATCTGTCTGACCATCATCCATCACAACTTACCTGGCCTTCATCCAACACACAAACTGCCTGGCCATCATCCATCACACTATCTGCTTGGCCTTCATCTATCATACTACTTGCCTGGCCTTCAACAATCATAATACCTGCCAGGCCTTCATCCATCATACTACCTGCCTGGCCTTCATCCATCATACTACTTGCCTGGCCTTCATCCATCACACAACCTGCCTAACCTTTATCCATCATACTACCTGCCTGGCCTTCATCCATCACACAACCTGCCTGGCTATCATCCATCACAAAATCTGCCTGGCCTTCATCCTTCATACAACCAGCCTGGCCTTCATCCATCACACAACCTGCCTGCCCTTCATCCATCATACTACCAGCCTGGCCTTCATCCATCACACAACCTGCCTAACCATCATCTCACACAACCTGCATGGCCTTCATCCATCACACAACCTGCCTGGCCTTCATCCATCATACAACCTGCCT
>JAYMFT010008474.1:0-16994 GCA_038088735.1 Panulirus argus
TATATGGTGTCTTTTTTTTTTTCCTTTTTCGAGAAAATTACGAAACTGAAGCAATTAACTTATGAGTTTGAACTAACAAATCTTCCCCAGTCCATCGTCATGATAATTTCCAGTTGAGAACCGAGACTGGCGTGTTACTAGTTCTCATAGTGTTGAACTGACTTAACTTAATGTAAAGAAGTATGTTGACAAGCTAGTGTCTCGTCACACTTATGGCTAAGATTGTAGGAGGTAATATGGCAGAGCCCCGCAGGGTGTGTGGTGGGTGATATGGCAGAGCCCCGTCATATCCGTTTACATAGTTAATATGGCAGTGCAGTTCCTTTTCTATATACCTATATAATATAGAAGAGCTGTGCCTTATTTGTATGCCTGCCGCCCTTAGTTAGCTAAGATTTAACATATGAATAGCCAGTTGTTTACCAACAGACGCCTTTGACATGGAGAAACTTATGTAATGATTTATGGGAAAATAATGTACCACTGAAAACTCCATTCTCTTGATGTTTGTCGGAGTGTAATGCAAATGTATTTGCCGCACCCTTTCTAACCAGAGAATATTTGAGATGACTTTAACTAATCTAATGTTATTCAAATAGCCAAACCTTAACCTACCCTTGGGTAACTTAGGAAGGGTCTGGTGTCTCTACGGATGACAGACTCGAACAAATCGAGTTATTTATCGGTAAATCCTTTTATCATGATGGGAAGTTAAAGACCAGTCCTCGATGTCCTCTGGATGATGGGAGGCTGACGACTCCCCACTGACTCCAAGGCTAAGGGTGCAAGACGTAACTGTAAGTAACACTGTCTCCCGTACAACAGTAAGTAGCAGTGTCCGTTGGATATGAGACGTTGAGGGTGTCAGGAACATCACCTCCTTCCCGCGCCACCTCACTGTGGCTTGCTCCCATCTCCATCTCTCTCTCTCCAGCACGCGCCAGTGTTGGTCAATAAAAGAGCCCTCCTACACTTTAACGACAATCCCTCTCGTTATTTCCACATGCGTCACCTTGGCTTGCTACTAACATTACATTTCCTAGAGTCGTTCCTTGTCTACACACACACACACACACACACATCATCTAGCAGGACATGATATGCAGGAATGTGAGTTTGTGTGTGTGTGGGTGTGGGTGTGTGTGTGTGTGTGTGTCGTGGGTAGCGAAACTCTACATAAGCTATAGCCGGAACTGCTCCGTGGGAGAATTGTAAACGAAACATAATTACTGGCAAGTACAGTAATTCTCAAGTATGGTCATCGCTTTTAAAGAGGGATGAATAACTAATTCAGAAGGCCCAGAGGAGGGCAAGGAAGATGGTACCAGAATTAAGACAACTGAGTTCGACTTAGGGGTTAGAGGCCATGCAGCTGTCCACCATGGACGAGGAGAGAGTAAGATGTGATCTGATCACACCCTTTGAGCTTTTAAGACAGTTTGAAGACGTCAGGAGTAAATCGTTCTTCGAGAGATGCAGAGATAGAGCCATCAGAGGCCGTAACGTGATATTAAGCAAAAAAACGTGTAAGAAAATATGTAAAGAAGTGGTTTTACTGTGTAAGGGTGATGGATAAATGAAACAAACTGTGTATGAAATTGAGTATGTGGAGAGCTAACAGAAATTTGAAAAGTTTTGTTAGTCGAGAAGGTTTAAGAGATGGGGTCCTGCGAGTGTAGAACTCCCTCCCCGTACTGGACAAATAAGTAAATATAGATAGGCAATTATAGTGAACAGACTGGATGAGGAATTTAGTCTTTCCAGTAACCAAAGAAGAATGAACAGTGATGGAATGAACAGCAGATCGATGAAATTATTCTGGTATTAAAGAAAAAAGCAGGGAAGTAGAAGTGATTGAAATGACTAAAGGGGATTCTGTGCCAGAAAGAATTACCTTTTGAACGAAGCTGTGCAGAAGGCATTGTGTTCAGACAGGGACAAGATAATCGGGGAAGCGTGATGAGAATGAAGATGTTTAGATAAGGTGAAGTGTAAGGGTGAGGACAGAGTACGACCACAAGGAAGATGACCGACAGAGACAAGAGATGCTGCGTATGGTAGAGCTATCAGACGGAAGTCAGTGACGACCTTTGGGATGGAAGAAAACCATCCGTACAGAAGGACAGGGAAACCTAGCAAGGGAGCACGTCACATAACCGCCTGCAGCGCTGGACTTTCTAAATGCAAGTCTACGAATAGAAGTCAGGGGCATCGGTAGATAGATGAAGAACAGAAGGCTAATAAGGATTGCTACAGATATGCAGATTTGTACCAAAAGAGGTGCATAAACGCGCTAATAGTGGTACATGACGGCAAGCGGGGTCAGAAGCGACAGAGCAGGGTTTGGAGGATCAACCCTTTTGACTGCAGACATTAATGATTCTCAAAAGAAATGATTGTTGCATGTCACATCGAAGGAGTACGTAATGGGTAAAATTACACTAGGAAATAAGTGCTTACCACAGGTTTTAGTTTACAACCCTCCAAAGCGCTGCAGCGACCCCGAGCCAGACGTACAGTAACAGTGATAAAGGAACATTTAGGAAGGCGAGAGAAACATTGAGACATTCCCTCCTCGGAGTGAATAAACCTCAGATGATGGGGTAGTTTGACTGCAGGGAAACGGACCGAAAATACTGAGAAAGATGGTCATGGAGACACAAGTTCCTAACATGCATACTAGAGAATTTCCTGCCCCGGCACGTCATGCATTATACAAGAACCAAAGGGGCTGATATAACGTCTTTGCCAGCTGTCTTTACACATGGTAACGTGGGGACTGAAATTACCGAATACGATGAAGCAATTTGAGAGTGTGATCACGTATTCCTTGAGTGTGATTTATGTGACTGAAGAACTCGCAGGAGGAGAATCAGATGGGAGACGAGACTGAAAGAGGAAATATAATCTTGGCAGCTACGTACAGCTTCCTTTCCCACTTAATATAATCCAAACACATCCAAACACGAAGTGATTTAGTCAAATACTCTCTCCTTCTCCCTTACCAGTATAACTTGCCATTATAATGAAACATGAACAGTACGTTAGCCATTAGTGCAAATAAACTCGCATAAAAACATGTCTTTCATATAATTAAGGGATCATTGCAATGTATTTCTATTTATTGTAAATTGTCATGAAAACAATTACTGTGAACGAATTCATACATGCGTTACTACCTAAACTGACTTGTACCATATGTTCAATACTGTCTGTGAGACGAAGTGTTTTCTGATGTTTTTACCACTTGTTTCTTAAAGATTTTATATTTAGATATTTGTGTTTTTAATATTTATGACGTTCAAGTGATGAATAATAAACATTTTATGATTGTTAATGTTTCTAGCACATCTCCTATCCTCTATCTGCAGGTGTAGTTAATCCTCGTCGTCAATGTGCTTGCTACTTAATGCATCAATTCGATGTTTGTCCCTTGATCGAGTAGCATTACTTAACGTTTTATTTCATTATCTTACCAGTTCGGAGCCGAACATGTTCTGGGCAGGAGGAGGAGTGGGCGAGTGACCGCGGGGTTGTCTGGGGTGGATTGTGTGCTCGGGTGGTGTTGGGGGAGCTGGCACATGTGGGCTCGGGTCGATTCTTGGGGCAGCAGTATGTTGACGCATTGGAGGAGGTTCTGCTGCCATCGATGGGAAATGTTCTACTCTGAGCTAGAGCCTTTCTACCTTCTTCAAGATAGCAGCCCCCCATCCACGCCTGTTGGACTGTTAAGTTGTGGTTTCAGAAACACCCACAGTTACCGTCATAGCTGCGCTAAGATCATCAGTAATGCCGCACAGACACGGGAACATCTGCGTAGCCCAGAAGGACAACACTGACAGAGTTGGTGGCGTACACGATTCGGGGGATGAATAGGGTTCCCGACTACATATGGCACGTGTGGACTCTTGTCAGCGTATACTCTCGGTGGAAGGAATATATGGCCGGCCTGATCTGTTTGGCTCTCATGCATAGCTTACCGTCTGCTCCCGGGTTTATTCATTTCATTTCGTCTACTTGCATTACCATCTGGCGTTTGGTTTCATGTGTCACCAGTTGTCCATCACAATTACATACTTCAACATGACTAAATGGTAATATAAGTTTATGTTGCAATACTTATAGCATGCAACACATAATTACCGTTTAAACATTGACAGGACGCTCCACATTGTTCTTCCGATATGCCTAACATGTATAATGAATTACTGTACTATAAATATGTGTCATCACTCGCTTCTGATATAGCCACATTGAATAGATGCTCATGAATCATGCATAATGACGTACGACAGAAAATGTCTTTCATAATTCATGGCTACCATCACCTTGCATGCAGGCTAACTATTTTCTGATGTGATCTATGACCATTTGTCAAAAGCCATCGTCCGTTGTGTCGTATTGTCTAGCACAAAATCTTCCTGATACTTTTTTGAGCGAGTGTACATATATACAATGTTAAGAGACGGGGCAACACGAGTGTAAAACTTTCTTCCCCTAACACACAAATAGTAAATAGTAAACACAAACAGAGGGGAGCAGGGACTGTGCCTCGGCAGGAAGCCTCTATGGGGCCTTGTTATTTGGCTTCCATACTTTACACACCGCTCAACTTGTCCCTCACAGTTTTTTAAACCAATAAGCCTCTCTGTTTAGGGGGTACTTATAAACGGCAGAGGGCTTAGATCTTTTGGGAAAAGTTAGCGGAGTTTGAATATACCATTTTTTCCTGAAAACTGCTTTTTATTATGGCCCTGTGAGTTTTCTTGGCATAAAAGGCAGTTGATATTCAAAATAAAGAGATGTAAGACGATGGAAATGCCAAAGAAAGAAAAGGGCACCTGATGAAATTCTAATAATAGCCGATCACATAGTACTATTCTATAGCCGGTTACACTGTACTTTACGAAGGAGAAAAGCTCTCATTTGCCGGTTTTACCGTATCAATAAGCAGTCTACATTGAGCATTTGATGTCTTGTTTGAACGGACCTTATAGTTGTTAAGGGAAAGCTCCGAAGAAATTCTTCGTACCAAACTTTGCAGTTTAACCCTTATCGATTTTCAGAACTAATCTCCAGAATTAATTAACACAGAAATCCTTTCATAACTTTAATTAACTTCATGGATTCACCTCAAACTTACCCTCTTCAATTCTTCCCCAAAATCATCTGGGCAATTCGAGTCTGGCTCTTTGTCCTAGTTCCATTGTTAGCTTTGATATCTGAACACAGCCTCCGCTTGACTTAATCAACATGAATTATATGTAAAGAATGAACCTGAAGCTGAAGTCCACACACACACACACACACACACACACACACACACACACACACACACACACACACACACTGACAACAATAAAGAGACGTTCAAGGTGGCTCATAAAGCATTGAAACACGCACTTGTCAGAGTAAAGCTCTGTTACAAGGGGGTTTATGATTGAATTCCCTCCTTATTAGTACCTGACCATCTCTGAGAAGTGCGTGTTTCACTGTCTCATGTACCTTCCTGATCCAACATTTATATAATGATTTATTCTGATTCATTTACGTCTTTTGGAAGATTATGTTTTATTAACACCACTATGCACGGTAGCTCTTACCTATTAAGCGTTATATTCTTGCAATAGTCCGTGACACTTCAGGCTCTCTCTTAATAAGGGGGGCAATCCTCCTTCTCCTTTCTCTTTTTTTACCTCCTTGCTGTCATGGACCCCTCTAGTCAGTCCCAGTGAGCAGTCAATTGCTGTGCCTACTTCTTTATGCTTTACTTACACAACTCCAACAGTCCCTCAGTTCCAGTTCTTTACACTTTACTACTAGTCCATCTTCATATGTATACATTACTTTGTCTTATATTTCCGAAGCTTTATATCCTTTTAATCTTTTTGTTTACTTCTGTGCGGTACTGGCAAGGCTATATTCCGTCCTTACTGAGGCAAAAGGAAGGAATAGCCCCGCCTGTACCACAGAGGAGTCAGGAATGTTAAGTGATACAAGTATCGAACTGAAAGTAATGTACATAAATGGAGATTGACCCGTAGTAAATGGTGAAAAGATGGAATTCAAGGACTGAATTAGGGAAAGCGCATCCGGTAATGTTGGAGCTGTGAAGACAAACCATACTTAAACATATAACATTCTTCCTTTTCTCTCCAGAGGGATTCATGACAGCAAGGAGGGAAAGAGAAGACAAAGGAGAAGACACTCCTGATAAGATAGTCTTAAGTAACGAGAAATAATGGAACGATCGCGATGCTACAGTAAGCAGTGAAATGCGCACTTCTCAAAGATGATAAACTACCAGTAATGTGGGAAAATTTTAATTATAAGAGATAGACTGGAGGAATTTGGATTCTCATGGCGATAGAAACTCATGGAGACACATCTTCGAGTGTATGCAGGAAAATGTTCTGAACCAATATGTCTCCTAGCATGCTTGGATCAGAGAAGCTGGTGCATCATCATTACCAGATCTCATTTACAGAAAGTAGCATGGAAATTGATATATCAGATGTGATACACCAATAGGAAGGAATATATTATGTTATGCTTGAGTGTATGTGATATTGTGAAGCTATGATAACACAGAACTCAAAAAGAAGCTGTGGCAGAATAAATTGGAAAAGAGTACCGTAGCCAGGGGCCAGGGCATTATGGTGGCATGTTCTTTTGAACTTAACAGTAAAGGAGTTACGAACATGGGCTTTTCTTGCTTCAGATACAGAAGGAAGGTTAAAAAAGAGGAAGATGTAGTTCAATAAAAGATCTCAAAAGGCGAAAGAGCATCGCGATGTGATACGACAAAGACACAAACGACATTCCGTCCAGCCAGCATCTGTAAGGCGTAAGAGAGTAAGAAACGACTATAGCAGGATATGATAAAGGAACAGAGAATCTTTGAAATGAATATTGCGAGGAAGGCATGAAACGATTTACTAGAAGTAAGCTCTCGCTTAAAGAGCAGATGATAAGGCCACAGTATTCAGTGGGAAGATTTGTACAGGATGATGAGATATGAGACGAATTGGAACGTAAGTTTTTAAAAGCATTTTCACAGTGGAAGACACTATAGCTGCAAGACCAGTGAGATGGACTGGAGTGGAGATCATGGAAGGTATTGAAATATCTTGAAAAGACGTAAACAGAACAGAATGCTTATGATCTTGATGAGATTTCCTACTCCGTATGTGCTCAAGATGTGGGCAGAAACGATTAACAAACCACATGAAATGTTGTTCAATATTTCGCTATGGAAAGGTGAATTGACAAGGGAATGGAAGAGGGCAACCGTCATATAGAGCGGGAGGATGCGCTGAACTACAAACCTGCCGTCTCTCTAATGGACGTGGTCAGTAAGGTGCTGATAAGAACACTCAGAATGCAAATGGATAACAGCTTGTTGCAGAGATGAGACTACCTAACTAAGAGACAACACGGTTTCAGGGAGAGGAGATCATGTCTAAACGAACGGCTTAGTTTCTATGAAAGAGTGAGCTCTGTTTTAGACAAAAGAGAAGGCTGTTTGGATTGTTTGTATCTACAAGAAAACATTTGACACTGAACCCCATAGGAGGCCGACAGGGAAGCTTGATTGAGATCTCCAATGGCCTGCCGCAGGATTCATTCTTGGAACCACTACTCTTCTTGATCTGGGTGAAAGGTTTGCCGAAAGGTTTGACCACCAGCCTGAATACGCTTATGCATGATGCGAAGCTCACAAGAGGGTTAGAAAGCGAGTGAGGACCGTATCAACCCACAAGGGAATCCAGACAAACTTCGAAGGTGGTCTGCTTCATGGATGATGAAATCCAAACCAAGCAAGTATTAAGTGATGAGGAAGGTGCGCAGCTGCCTGCTGGCAAATATCAGAAGAGCGTTCAAAAGTATGGGTAGGGAAATGTTCTGCAAACTGTTTACATCATACGTAAGGCCAAAAGTGGAATATGCTTCTCAAGTTTGATCACAGCACTTAACAAAGTCTTAAGAACTAATAGAGAAGGTCCAAAGATGTGCGGGAGAGACTGAACTAGAATTAAAAGAGCTAAGTTATAGGCAAGGATAAAGGCCTTAAATTGATCCACCATAGAATAGAGAAAAGTAACTAGATCACACAACCTTCAGGATTTCAAACGTCTTTGATGACGTTACCTGGGAACAGTTTCTGGAAAAATGCAAGGACAGAACGACCAAATGCCACATTGTGAACTGAAGGAAGGATCTTGTTAGAAAAAGTTCTGTTATAGCATGATTGTAGTGGGCGAATGAAACAAACTGGGTAATGATAGTGTGGGCGCGAACTGAATGCAAAATTTATAAAGTAGAATACCATCCACTCACAGCAAAATTAGGTAGTTACGCATAGGTCACAATACATACACACCTCATACAGAAGCACACCGAACTCTCGGTCTCTCAGACATATACAGACATACATATAGACATGCTAACACATACATTTTAACACAGATGAAACATACAAACACTAAGATATTTCGTAACGCGAACACGCACGAGAGAGAGGGAGAGACTGGCGTCTTCCACATATAACAACCGTTCTGCATTTCAAAAAGTATCACAAATGAAATGGATCGTCACGTTAAAGTCATCACAGTTAACTCTCATGGTTTTAGGTAGTTAAGTGCTTTTGGATAGTAAGGGTACTTTTTAGTAGTGTAGGTACTGTGGGGTAGTGTAGGTACGTTTTGGGCAGTCTAGGTACTTTTTAGTGATGTTGGTACTTTTGGGATATTGTGGCACTTTTGGACAGTTCAGGTACTTTTGATTAGTGTTGTACTTTTGGGTTGTATAGATACTTTTGGCAGCCTAGGCACTTTTGCGTCAAGTTTAGGTAAGTATAACCCAAGAAGATTTTTATAAACTTCATGTAATTTGTATCCTTACATATATAGTTTTTATTCCAACTGAGACACAAATCTTTCCAATCGTTTAGTTACGATTTGTCTTAATCGTGTTCATCTCTCTCTCTCTCTCTCTCTCTCTCTCTCTCTCTCTCTCTTGGGCCACCTGTTGCAGCTGTAAATCTGGCCACTTGTTGCTAAAGTTCGGTGTGTGCTTAGTCCCTTTGCTGCTGGCGTCAGCGTTTACAGAGTTGTTTGTTAACTGACCTCTGCAGGTTACATACAAAGTTTGTTAGCAGTTGCTGGAATTTTCTTAAGTGGTTAACCACTTGTGTTGCTGGGGTTATTAGCTCTGGGGCTGGCCACTTGCTGCTTGATGTACCATATAGGTGTCCGAGCGATTGGTCATTTAATGTGTTATAAGTTTAGAATGATGCTTAATTTTCACAGGAATGGCTGGCCATTTTCCCTCACTGTGTTATTTGTGTGGGTGACCATTTAACAAGCCTCATCCTCCCTGGATCATATCTATGTCTCGTGCTGCGCTCACTGCTCCCCAACGTCGGGGTCCTAGGAGGATTGTTTCACATTTTTCGGTAACATCTTCCGAATGTTCCTTCCATACACGATGAAGCTCCAAAACTCTACAAGGGTCTCCATGCCTCGAGCTGTGTTGAACATAAGGGCCGTATACGTAATGAGAGCGTGTAAGGTAATTTGATCAACTTGAACATGAAGGTGTTCAAGATTTTCTGAACGTCAGTGACACACTTAAAGAATACCTGTACCCCAGAATCCACGAAACTTCATTGTTAATGATTCAGACTTCTATTATTATTATTATTATTATTATTATTATTATTATTATTATCATTATTATTATTATTATCGTTATCATCATTATTATTATTATTATTATTATTATTATTATTGTTCTCATTATTATTATTATTATTGTTATTATTATCTCAAATATTTCTAATATTATTAGAATGTTATTTGTATGTTTGATGACAGAAACCTGGATGTTCTGGCTCTGAGTGAAACAAAGCTCAAGGGTAAAGGGGAAAAATGGTTTGGAAATATCTTAGGAGTAAAGTCAGGGATTGGTGAGAGATCAAGAGATGAGAAAAGAATAGCACTACTCCTGAAGCAGGAGTTGTGGGAGTGTGTGATAGGGTGTGAGGAAGTAAATTCTAGATTGATGTGGGTAAAATTGAAAGTGGATGGCTAGAAATGGGTGATTATTGGTGCTTATGCACCTGGTCATGAGAAGAAGGATCATTAGGGGCAAGTGTTTTGGGAGCAGCTGAGTGAGTGTGTCTGCAGTTTTGGTACACGAGACCGGGTATTAGTGATGGTCGATTCAAATGTAAAAATGGATAATGTGGCAATTGACAGTATAGTTGGCGGGCATGGGATATTCAGTGTTATGAATGAAAATGGCTAAGAGCTTGTGTTGTGTGCTGAAAAGGACTGTTGATTGGGAACACCTGGTTTGAAAAGAAGGATATATACAAGTATGCGTATGTGAGTAGGAGAGATGGTCCGAAATTATTGGTTTATGAATTAATTGATAGGCGTGTAAAAGAGAGACTTTTAAATGTAAATGTGCTAAGAGGGGCAGCTGGTTGGGATGTCTGTTTTCGAAAAAGAGGAAACATTGTCGGGGAGAAGAGAGTGTTGAGAGTAAGTGAGCTTGGAAAAGAGACTTGTTTGAAGAAATATCAGGAGAGATTGAGTGTAGAATGACAAAAGTTTAGAGCACATGAAGCAATGGGATGGGTAAGGAATGGAAGGTATTTAGGGAAGCAGTACTGACATGTGCAAGAGATGCATGTCGCATGCGAGAGGTGGGAGGTGGGGAGATTGGAAAGGGTAATGAGCGGTGGGATGAAGAAGTAAAGTTGTTAGTGAAAGAGAAAAGACAGGCGTTTGGACGGTACTTACAGGGAAGGAGCGCAAATGACTGGGGAATGTACAAGAAAAAGAGGACAAATGAGAGTTGGGATGAGCGAGTATCATTAAACTTTAGGTAGAATATTAAGCTGTTTCGGAAGGAAGTAAATAATGTGTGAAAGACAAGAGGACAAATGGGAATATCGGTGAAGGGGGCAAAAGGGGAAGTGATAACAGATATTGATGAAGTGAGGAGATGAAGTGAGTATTTTGAATGAGTGTTAAATGTGTTTGATGACAGAGTGGCAGATTTAGGGTGTTTTAGTAGGGGTGGTATGCGAAGTGAGAGAGTCAGGGAGAGTGGTTTGGTGAAAAAAGAAGAGGTGGTAAAAGCCTTGCGGAAGATGAAATCCGGTAAGGCGGTTGGAGTGGATGGTATTACAGCTGAGTTGATTAAGAAAGTGGGTGACTGTTATGTTGCTTGGTTGGTAAGGATATTCATTGTATGTATGGATCATGGTTAGGTGCCTGAGGATTGGTGGAATGCATGTATAATGCCATTATATTAAAGCAAGAGGTATAAAGATGAGTGTTCAAACCACAACGGTATAATAAAGTCTGTTAAGTAAGGTGTATGGGAGAGTATTGATTGAGAGGGTGAAGGTACGTGCAGAGCATCAGATTGGGAGGAGCATGGGCGAGGCATGGACTACGATAAGGCTGTACGAAGGAGGGTAGAAGTGTTGGTAATGAAATATGTAAGGACAGTATGTTGTGTAAGGGTTGTTTGATAGAGGAAGTAATGAAAGAGTAAGAGAGAAGTGTGATAATAAAAAGAGTAGTGCATCATGTTCCTCGATTTCCTGCGGGCTGATATGCCGAAGGAATGTTGGATGGGAAGAAGCCCTTTCGTAAAATGATTTGGCTCCGTATACATTTAGATTAGGAATTCAGATCTGGTTACTGTCTTCCAGTAGACAACCACCTCATTGACCATCAGGTCTTCTGCGTCTGGCTATACCACGTACTCCCACGAACTATCCCACGAAGCTTCGAACTTCCAAGAAATCCTTAAAATTTTGGTGTGTAAATGCTCGATCCATTGCCCAGTGGAGCCTTAGAATCAGATTATTGATCTTTGAGCCTTTAGCTCGGAAAATGGATTCGAGCGAGAAGTGCACATTCGCCTCACAGTCGACTCTGTTTCTGCAATTCAGGTGAAGGAGTAAGCGCATGCCGGAGGAGGATCCACGAGGCTTGGGAAATTATGTTAAAAAGGTTAGTTAGTATCATGACACACTTCCTCCTCCTTCTTGACGCTCACTATTTCTTTACACGTACTCCCTCAATACGGGTGTACTTGCTCTCCCTCTCCATAGACACTACATCTCTCCTTACACACACTCTTCCTCACTTCTGGCTCCCTTTCTCCCTTCTTATTCACTCTCTCTTGTCCTAAACATTCTCCTCGTCCCTACACTCTCATTGTACACTCTCCCCATACCTACACTGTCCCTTCTTCCCTCTCCCATACACTCCCCTACACCCGTTCACCTTCCTTGCTGACTTGTGTCAGTAGGGAGACATGGGCCTGCCGCCGTGGTTGTCACAAGCGGTGAGGCATGACTGACGAGGCGACAAGATATATTTAGAATTACATTATCAAAATCAAAACGAATTAATGACTCTGTGTAAATCACACATCAGGCAGAGCTCACCAAATGGCACCAACTTGATACCCAGTTCCAGTTCGGCCGCCAATTGTTAGAAAGTCATTAGCACACACAAAGGAGGAAGTTCCTTTGTTTGTTCAATCAAGAAAGAGCCGCTGGTGGAACTTTGTAATGAGACATTTGAGGTGAACCCTTGCTGAAGCCACCTCCCTGGCAACCCAGAAAGGAGTTACTTTCAACAAGAGGAAGGTAGTAAATCCAGTTGATAGATCCAGAGTATAACGATTGTCGGTAAAAACCCTTCGAAAACTCACACATGATAGGTTCAGTGCAGGTAGTTATTTGTAAACACAGAATGTAAAACCAAGTGTAAGTAAACCCAGTCACTCCTGTGACACTCAGATTCAAGCTATCTGAGAGTAAACCTTGATCGAGATATTAGTGATCCAAGTAAACCGGTAAACTCAAGATAAATATGGGAAGAGAGAGAGTAAACTTCACTCGCTTTACCCCGAAGAAAACTCTCGTCGTTAAACTTAGACTGAAACAGCAATTAGTAAATTCTTAACGCAGGTCTTCCATCATCCACTTATATAGGGTGTATGGTACTCGAACTACTGTGGTTTATGGCACTCGTTGCTATGTAGGTGTATGGCACTCGAGATATGTTGGTGTATGGCACTAAGGCTGAAACGACAATGGATTCGTTCACTCACACACACTGAAAATTATCAAAATTTAAGCCTTTTATTTATTTTTCGGGGCTGTTGAGGCCATTTTTTTTCAGATCCATTACTGAAGAAGTCTATAAATGTAGAACAATATCATAATCGGTTTCAGAGGAATATGATAGTGCAATCATGTGCTTAACTTTTATAATACAAAGAACTAGAAAGATAAACCAGAGAGAGAGAGAGGGAGAGGGGATAATATTTATACTTGTGCCTTGGATTTTTCTTTCATGCCCTGAGATCGAAAATTAGACCAAACGCCAAGATCTAAAACTTGTCTCAAGACAGTATATGCTCTGAAATTCTACTCTTGCAGAAAGATAAGACGTAGAGACTTTTGCAAAACCAGCGCAAGCACTGAGAGGAATAACATGCGACAAGGTGGTTTAAATCCTTATTTTGTACAGTGCGCCACTGCCGGTTTAATAGCCTCTTTACTTTAGCCTGGCTATATTGCCTTAATGAAATATATTCCATTAAACTGTACTTTCAGTGTGACTTTTGCCCACTTTATCAGTAAGCAGATTTGTGCTTTCAGAGTGACTTTGTCTTGAGCTAATGCCAGCTATTACTGTCCAGTAATGGTCGGTAATGAGCTAATAACACCATTACGGTACGCAGGCTACCTGGTCCCCGACATTGATAGGTGGATTATAATCATGGCAGCGTTGTTTATGGAGAAATTGCGGGGTGACGATCTGTTAGGGTGAGGCAAACCAGATTTACAGACCTGAACTGCTTGGCCTGAAGGCCGCTCCATTACAGAGGTTTGGTCTGAAAATCCCTCAAGCCCTTGAACACGACGGTACAACCCCTGAGCACAACAGCATGGCCCTTGAACTCGACGGTACAACCCTTGAGCACAACAGTATGGCCCATGAACTCGACGGTACAACCCCTGAGCACAACAGTATGGCCCTTGAACTCGACGGTACAACCCTTGAGCACAACAGTATGGCCCTTGAACTCGACGGTACAACCCTTGAGCACAACAGTATGGCCCTTAAACACGATGGTACAACCCTTGAGGACGACGTGTTGGCCCCTTGAGAACGGCAGTGCTCCTCTTGGATATGATGACCCGGCCTTCGTAGTCCTGAGCCTTAGGGGGTAAAATCAAAGGCCACGCCATTTTATCCAAGGGCCGCACATTAGTTCTCAAGGGTAGTAAAGTTCTCCACAATTATGGCGTTAAAAGCATAACAGCTAAACGAGTGCAAGACGCCAGGCAAAGTCAATATCCGACTCGTGGGAATGGATCATTCTTGCACCTCCATCTGCCCTTACGACCTGTGAATAATAAGACGTTAGTCTCGCCCTCGTCGCCTTTTTGTTTGTCTTTGCTAAGTAAAATTTACGTCAAATTTATTCCTTGAGCGTGATTTATTACTGGCAGGTGTGAGATTGCGCTAATGCTCTAGTGACATTTGTCTAAGTATTCTGTACTACACCCGTTTACTTCCGTCGTGTGTTTCATGATTCTGAGCATTTCTTCTATTTTTCGTTTCTTGAGACCATTTCGCCTACAGTAGATTACCGGGGCACCAAGAGAGCACAACCTGCTCACCAAAACGAGAGCAGCCAAGCGTCACCCATAATAACATTAAAGGCAATTACGTGGAGATGTAATACTTCAGCAAATGGTTGATGTCTAGTAAGTGCTGGTACGTTTCGGTACGACCCTTGATCAGCAGGGGTTCGACCCTTGGGTTTACGAAGGCCATTTCGAAGCCTAGGTCATCGTACATGTGGCTCTTACCGTCATGCTTAAGGGGTAAGCAGTAAAGAAGAAAAGCATGATACTCAGTGTCTCCCACATGGGATCTGTACTCGACTGTGTATGGCTTTCAGTATACAGGAAACTGCTTATACTGACAGACCAACACGACAGTGAGGATCACAGAGGAACTGTTGTCCTTCAGAGGCCCAAGTCAGCGGCTAATCCTCCACCACCAGAGGTGTACGAGAGCTAGAGCATCTTGGTCACTAACTGAGACAGATGATCGTCGCCAAGCGGCCCACGTCGTGTGTAAGTAGGTAAAAGCATGTCACATACCTTGTATGGGTCGACACATATATCCAACAGCGTTAAGACTTAGTTCATCATTGGAAGGCTCTTGGATGAACCAGCGACTTAAGGAGGCAAAACTTCTATGTAAGCAGGTTTCTTCAGAGGTTCACATCCATATTCTTTTCTTTTTGTTTTGGATGCAGATGGTTAGCCACACTCGAAACCCATTTTCAAACACCGCTTCGCTAGATGCGTACCCATATGAAACTACATTTCCCAGACATGTACGAGTTATCTTTTTCCCCTTCTGAGCTCTGGAGACCACCATTACTCTGATGTTACCAACGTTGTTCCAATATGATCATCACAAGACCTCCTATGCCCAGGATGCATCTTCCACTTGCCCTTCGTTCTCTCGAAATAGAGAAATACGCAAATTCACCGTGCTATATGACCTGTAGTCCCGCCCGGTGGACTTACCCGGGCTTCCAGACCGCTGAGGGAGCCCCAGAAAAGACATACCGGGGTGGGAGGGTAAGGTATACATGTACATACGAGAGTTAACGTACTTCGGCTACATGTGGTAAAACCGCGAGCGAAAAGTCGCCTTCAGCGAAGTTGTCACTGTCAATGGACAGAAGAGATTACACGTCGTTGAGGGACTACTGGCTCCAGATGCACCCACGCACAACGCAGCCTCGAAGCTACAGGAGTCCCTTAAAGGAGGTTTTAGGAATGCATAGGATTATATACCTCTAAAGGATTTTCATTTGTTTTTGTGGTAGTGCTGTTTACCAGCTGAATCGTAGAAAATAGAGCCCCCAAATTTTGGTTTTTGGTGCTTCAGGATCTGGCCAAGGTTTAGAGCTACCATGCCTATGCTGTTTCGAGTGTATGTATATTTTTTGTCCTCTCACGATCGAAAAATAGCACCTGGAGCCCCCATATTTATGGTGTCGGTCCGTCAGGATCCGGACAAAGTTTTGGTTTTATGCCACCGCAAGTTAGCTTTGAAGGCCGTTTCGAGAACATCAAAGGCCGCCTTTCAAATGCCTTGTAGGTCACAATTACTGCACGGCGCTCATTCACAAGAGGCGACCTAGCAGCCTCAGAGTATAATGAAGGCACCTCGCGGTCAAAGGCAGGACCCAAGAATACCAGAGTCTGGCCTTAAAGGCGGACAAAGGCCATCCTTTCAAGGTTCAGAGTTAGTGAAGCCATTTTCCCCGTGCAGCGCCAGATACCCAAGCTAGTATATATATATATATATATGTATATATATATATATATATATATATATCAACCATGTAATTTACACATGAAATCTGATGTAAACTATTAACCACTATATCCCGCGCGTCGAACCCCGGTCCTTATGTGCGGCAGCCAGGTAGCCTTATCAAGGGCTGGGGTTTAGGCTCTGTACACCGCGCAGATGGGTATGGGTTCGGTATTCGGAGTATAGTGATAAGTAGTGTACATCAGATATCATGTGTACATTTATGGCTGAGACATGTACACATTGCCATAGTGCCTAGAGGGTCAATTAAAATGCCTTCCTCCCTTGTCCAGAGCGTGAGCGGCCGTGTTTCCTCCTCGTACATGATGCGTGACGCATCACCCAGATCCGTGAATCAGCAGTGGTTACGGAGGGGACGCTGTTTTGATCTCATTGTGGCCCTGAGGGGTGGGATGGGGGGTTAAGCTACCCGGCTGCCGCACAAATGTACTGGGGTTCGAGTCTCGGGGTATAGTGATAAATGGTCTATATATATATATATATATATATATATATATATATATATATATATATAGAGAG
>JAYMFT010008485.1:0-16994 GCA_038088735.1 Panulirus argus
TCTCTCTCTCTCTCTCTCTCTCTCTATCTCTATATATATATATATATATATATATATATATATATATATATATATATTAACAATAAAAAATTTTAAAAACTAAAAAAAACTCTAATTTCCATCTTATTAAGAAAAAAAATTAAATATGTACAGAGGATTCCATCAGAGATAATGTTTAATTTTCATATTACGAATAAAGTTACACAAGAGAAAAAAAAAAATCCTAAAGACATAGAAGGAGGAGGTGATTTATCCTTAGTTTTAAAACATTTGCTGCCTTGATATACATAATGTTATCAAAGTTATGGTGCTGTTTGGAAAATCTCTGAGATCGTATTTCCCAAACCTCTTGAGCACGTACCACGCGAGGGCCTCTGAGCACGACGGTACGACCACTGGGTACTGAGCAGCCTCCTGAGTTCTCAGTTATCTTCGTGGCAAAATGAAGGGAATTTTTCGTTACAGTTGACGTGTGGGAAATTATGGTGTGTGGAGGATACGCGAAGCAAGAGATTTGTGGAGGAATGTTCGTCTGTTCAGTGTGTTCTGCAGATGTTCTCTATCAGCTTTTTTTTTTCAACTGCAGTTTCATATCATTCTTTGTCTAGTAGCATGCTGTCAAATGCATACTTTTGACAGAAGGCTATCCACTCAGACGTCAGCTGGATAGTTTTCAAGTGGACTGGCGTCGACTGGAGAATCACCTACTTTATAAGTGTGAAAAGTTTCCTAAGTGGATGTTATCCGGTAAGGGTTTTTATCCAGTGGGGTCTGCAGCGAGGTTATGGTGGCGTGAGGAGGAGCTGTCTAGTGGTGAAGTGCCCAGTAAGAAAGTGGACTGGTTGACAGCTACATCCACTGGGTAGTGGAGGAACGGTCAAGTGAGAAGCTGTCTATGATAAAGACGTCTCCCAGCCTTCCCCATCACGACTGCCGTCTGCTTTTTCCCTCCCTCTCTGTGTCTCTTGTCATTTCCTCTTATTCCTATCTCCTTTCCTTCATCCTTTTCCTTCGTCTTTCGTTGTACAACCTGCTGTACACTATGTGCTTACTTTCATAATCTCATATTCTGTTCCCTTCTCCAATATAATTATAAATGTTACTTCTATATGTACTGTATTTGCCAAGACGTGTACACATATGTCAGTAACCCACAGTATCACACTGTATCCTGTAAACCATGAACATGTATTTGACGTACCCTTATCCTCCGTTTGCTCCCCCGCTGTATCACTACCAGCACAACTTTACCCCTGTGCACTGTGGACCTAAATCTGTGACGTGCTTTCAGTCTCTGTTATAATGGTTTGTACAGTACCTATGCCCAGACCAATCTTATACTATATGCAACAATGTTTTGCGTTATTATCTGTGCTATTACTGCCAAAAACCTCCCTGTTTGATGGGAAGAGCTTGGTGCTCGCCTTTCACACCCACCTACGTAATTACTGTACCCATTAGGAAGCTCTGTACTTCCCCCCACCTATCCGTAACTAAGTACCCTTCACCCACGCTACGACTGGGAGGCTTTCTCTATGTATATTTAGCTAGCAATCTGTCCATACTTTCTTAGCTGTTTTTTAGCTGGTTTACGCCACAGAGACGACCTAAGGCCGGCTCCAGATACACAGACAAGCACTGACGACCTCTAGCTCGCCTTACAGTACACACAGACGGGCACAGAGGACCACACACAGACACACACAGCCACACACGAAACCCTGTGATCGGGGTATGCAATAATGACAAGCGTTCCTGCCACCTACCGACGATCACTCATGGCACTCTGTCATTTGTGGCGTCGAACCCGGGGCCAGAGGGACTCCCGACTTTCCACCCCAATCGCCCGACCGACGCGAGATGAATCCCTTTCCTCATCTTGTGCTGGGGGCATCACAGGCACCGGCCTCACCCTCCGCCGGAACTGACCAGAGGTAATCAGGAGCGCCGCTCGGCCTGGGTGGCGCTGCCCCAGGGGTCGGGTGTCGAGGGCTGGGGCGTAATTATAGGGCGGCGACGAGTGCCGCTGCTGGACGCTCACGGTGGCTCTCTGAGGTGGTCATCTACGAAAGACCCGACACGCAGCCACCCCAGGCTGGATATTGACAAAGAGGGGGTACCACCACTCCCGAAGGAGGTAGGAGGCACCGCCGCTTCGACAGTAGCAAAGGGGTACTCTCGCTCCGACGGTGGGAGGGAGGGCACCACCATTCCGATGGTGGTAGACAGGGGTGCCACTCCAATAATACCAGGGGTCACTGCTCCTTCAGTGGCATGGAACACACCACTCCGACATAAGCACGGGGGCATCACAACAGCAGTGGTAAGGAGCACCACTTCGACAGTGGCAAGGGGGCAATACTCCAATAGTAACAGTGGTAACACCATTCGTAGACAGTGGCTTGAGGTACCAATCCCTAGACAGCAGGAGGGGGTACCACTCCGACAGTAAAGAGAGACGCAATTAGCTAGTCACAAGGGGGTTAATCATAAATAATCAAAGGAAATGAAGAGTATGATAAGAGATATGGGTAAATGTATGTAGGGGTCCACTTTCTGCTTGTGTGTGAGAGTGTATGTTAAAATCAACTCCAGCAGCAACGATCATTGCCTCTCCCAGCTGAGAAGACGAAAAACTATGTAAACAGATCTCTCGACTACGAGACCCGGAAAATAGCGCAGATCAAAGGCCAGGATAACATACTTCACATACCCTGGCTCTGTACAGTGTCTCCTCCTTACAGATCAAGAGATATGCCTTACCAAGATGTCTCGGTAACAATTGGATGCCTCATCTTTTCTTTATCTGCGTCTTACGTCATGCCATGACGTCAGACGCAGGTGTTCTGAATCTTACTCTGGATATCAGCCATCACTTGAGAGTCCGATTTTTCATACGTCGCCAGTTTTGTTCGCTAGATTTTCCCTCCATCCCATGGTAAGGAAGATGACTTGAAGGCCTTGTCCTGTGACAGGCAGGCCTTCAAAAGCTGCCGGAAAAATCCTAGTGTGTGTGTGTGTGCGTGTACGGAAGTTTGACTGAGGAAGTTGGGATTATACTGTCAGGGTGTTCCGCAGGGCTTTCACTGGTTACTGGGTCCGCCTTTATTGACCTGTCACGATGACCCTCGCCTACCAGGACACCCAGGGAGACGCTGGGGTCGCAGAGGAAAGGAGGGAAAAAAGTACGGAGAACAGAAAAAGGGTAACATATGAATATGAAGAAAGGAGAATCATTGAACAGATGATCACTGTGTTTCTGCTGAAGAGAGTCCTCAATGTATCTCGGGAGGTCGTCATAGGTCGTCACAATATTCCGGGTCCTTAGCTTTACTTAACATGACCTACGAATATAGCTCTCCGGCTGGGGTCAACGCCGGTAGAGGTCACAGTCTACCACAGCACATGGGATGGGGGGTTGGGGAGGGGGGAATGGTGGTGGCAGTGGTTGTGGTGGTAGTCGTGGTGGAAGGTTTCTATGACGGGGATCTCCCATGTGGTATATATCACGCGTGGTGATAAGGATGTGGTTTCTAAACTCTCGTACAAAAATATATTCCACGAGTAAAATGAAAACTGTACAATCTGAGAGTTATTTCCTACTGACCGTAAATGAGAGAGAGAGAGGAAGTTTTGACCACCATGGTAAAGGATTCAGTCGGCTCTCGCTGGGACGTGACTCTTCCTACAGCTTCCTACGTGTCGGGAATCTTGAAAATCACACACGACGGTACGATCCTTGAGCACGACGGTACGTTCCCTTGAGCACGACGGTACGTTCCCTTAAGCGCGACGGCCTTGCCCTTGCCCTCCTGACCTTCAGAGGCCGGACCATCATACCCAAGACCACCTTGCTCAGGGGTCGTACCCGTCTTCCCCAGGGGGTCGTACCGTCGTGCCCAAGGGGAGGCCAAACAAACGAAGGCACGGTCCAACGGCCGGGGGGAGGAAAATAACACATCTATCACAAGGCAAGCAGCGGGGTCAGCAGGAGGAGGAGGAGGAGGAGGGGGAGGAGCGACGAGTTAGAGGGCCAGCTCAGCGGAGACACTGGCTGCGCCCGCTCAGCAGAGGCAGGCGTCAGCAGGAAACAGGCCACTGGGATGGACTCAACAGTTCCAGCAGTACCAGAGGCGCCAGGATCACCAAGGGCCCCTCAACCTTCAACCTTGCTGACCTCGTGTGTGTGTGTGTGTGTTGGGTTGTGACAACATTCACCACTTGGCGGCAATACCACGGGCGTAGCTACTGTATTGTGGTCACTTGGCCTACTGTATTGTGGCCACCTGGCCTACTGTATTGTGGTCACTTGGTCTGCTGTATTGTGGTCACTTGGTCTACCGTATTGTGGCCACTTGGCCGACTGTACTGTGGTCACTTGGTCTACTGTGTTGTGGCCACCTGGCCTACTGTATTGTGGTCACTTGGTCTACTGTATTGTGGTCACTTGGCCTACCGTATTGTGGCCAACTGGCCTACTGTATTTTGGCTACCCTGGCCTACTGTAGTATGGCCACTTGGCCTATTGTATTGTGGCCACCTGGCCGACTGCACCGTGGCCACCTGGCCTGCTTACTAAACTGGGGCCAAGAGGAAAAAAAATAAAAATAAAAACGCCCCATCAGGGATGGTCTGATGGATACACCTGGTCGATGGGCTCGGGTCGACGACTCCGCCAATGGTATCGACGTTGACACCAGGTCTCCCGATTACATACGTTAACCTCATTCGCCTTCGGAAGTGAACCACGGCGTCGCCATCAACCACGACACGTAATCAAGCACGTCAAGCAATGCCCTCAACCACTTCAACCCATCCACTACTATCTGACTGTATTCACCACTGCAAGTGATGCTTCCTGAGAAGAACAAATACAGAGATTTTCAACCGATCTCTTCAAAGGCCTCGACTCTTGACTCGACACCTCGAGCACGAACGGGACGACCCTTTTGGGCAGCGACGATTCGACCCCCCTTGGGTATGATGGCGTGACCCTTGACCTGACCCTTAACCTGAGCAACAGCGAGGCACCAGAAACAGAAGGAACAGCAGCGGCAGCAGAAACAGCAGCAGCAGCAGGAGCAGTGTGGGAAGCAAAACTATTAAGAGTTTACGATCAGCGTAGCTATGATGAGGCAGCAAGGACGGCCAGTCCTTTGCCGCGGTATGATGTATGCCAAATGGACCTCGACTAAATACGGTGCCCCCCTGAAACGCTACCTCTCAAGGGCCAGCGGTGCCCCCTTACACACTACCTCTCAAGGGTCAGTGCTAACCTCTCACACACTGACCACTCAAGTGCCAGTGGTATCTCTTCACGCACGGACCCTCAAGTGCCAACGGTGTCCCCATGCATACTAACACTCGAGTGCCTGTGGTGCCCCTTTTACAAACTAACCCTCAAGTGCTTGTGGTGCCCCCTTACACACTAACTCTCATGTGCGTCGTCACTCGTGGCTCTGCTGCCGCCTCCTACTCACCACGGCAATAAAACACACTATCACACACACACTCGGCCGCAAGTGTTTGTTTTCCTACTGACCCACGCAAACACTTTTACACTCTGCCTGGCGTTTAAACGCCTCAGACACAGATATACTCTTATGGTAAGTGCCTCCTTGCCTCCTCCCCACCCACCTTCCTATGTGACTGATGTATTACACACACACACACGAGTGGCAACGTATCACATACGACACGGAGTAACCCTCTCCCCCCCCCCGGTAACACACAGGCAAACGATTACAGATTAGTAATCCCACGCACGCACAGAGAGAGGAGGCGTTGCACATCACACACTCTCCCGCTTTCTCCAGGTGCTGCTAATGCTTAACAGAAAGCCAGGACTCAGCGCCAGTGGCAGGCGATGAAATCCCAAGACTTTACAAGCAATAACCGTGAGCAGCAAATAAAGTAACACGGGGGCCAATATCACCCACAATGCGTCGGTGCCACCCGCTCCCTCCCCTGTACATCTGATGTTCCCCCTGGGGATGGTACAGTTTACATGGCCACTGATGAAGCAGTAAACTGGTCGGTACAGTAAACTGCACACGTTCAGTTCAGTATCCAGGTAAAGCTAAACCCCCATTACTAACGAAATTTATATATATATACGGTAACTTTTTATCTCTTGTTGATCATGACGGTACGACCCTTAAGGACGATGGTACGACCCTTCAGCACGACCCCCTAGATACGACCTGACCCTTCAGTACGTGGTCGTTGATTACTAGTACCTCGAGTGTTCATCACCCGTCCGCTATATTACTCCCTTCAAGGCGGGACGTGCGGGAAGACGCTGAGAGAGTCGATAAGAAGCCAAATGACTGTCAAAAACATAAGACAGTAAGAAAAGATAAATGACGTCAAGAACCTGTGAAATATATAACATTTTCTCTTCGGCAACTTCATCAAGCGATGGATGGCTAACCTAAGTGGCTGAATGCCCTTCTGGTCCTAAGGTACTTTTCAGTAAGAGACGCCCAAACTGTCTTCAGTATTCTTATGCCCTTCTGGTCCTTATGAAGAATCTATCCATGTATTTACTTATCAAAACTGTATCATAATGCACTGCTTGTATGAGGGTACTGTATTTCTAATAGTGTTACTTACAGGCTTCAGTTTTGTATCTTACGAGAGGGACTGATCACCGTTGGTGCCACTGAAGAACAGCACAGGACTGGAAACAATATCATCAACGACGGGAAGACCCTTGAGCAAGACGACACGACCCTTGAGCACGACGACACGACCCTTGAGAACGACAGCCTGGCTTTTCAACTTGATCCGTAAAGGCTCGTCCGTCACACCCAAAGGTCGTAGCTCTGTGCTCAAGATGTTACCCAGAACTGAAGTACAGAGACAACCGTAAAAATACCACTTCCAAGAACAGAGCAGGAGAAATTAGCAGCAGTAAAAAAAAAAAAGAAAAAATCAGCAACAGTAGCAGGTTTAAGAGCAAGAGGTAGAGCAGTAGGAGCATTAGCAGTAGCAGGCACCAGTATCGGTAGCAGGAGGAGAAGCAGGCATGAGGCAGGGCCAGGAGGAGGAGGAGGAGGAGGAGGGGTAGCGTAGCGTTGCCCTGGTGTACGTCTTGTGCAAGTCCACACCTTTCTCTTGATCTTGGCGGAGGGCATCAGCGTCAGGTTCACTTACCGGGCCGAGGAGCTGATGCTGGCCAGGGTCCTTGGTGGCACAGATGACGTCTTGAGGTATCCAGCCGCGGATGCGGTGGCTGTGGGACGACTCACTCCCACCTCAGCCCCCCGGCTTAATGTCTTCAGCAGCTGCTGTGTGATATGGAGATGGCCTCCCCGTCACATACCCTCTATGTTCATCTTCAGCCGTGATTGACTCCTACAGGTGCAACCTCTTCTTTTTTTTTCCCCTCCCCTCTCTCCTTCTTCGTTTCCTTCTACAGCAAGTTCATGCCCGTGATTTGATAACGAGGACACGGACGAAACCGTAGATGATGTAGGGGAACGATGCAACGACGGAGAGGTAGGAATTGAGGGTTGTTCGGCGACTGGAGTATTAGGGTAACGTTGAGGAACCCGTGGGAGGGTGAGGGTGCGCGCGCGCGTGTGTGCGCGTGTGTGTGTGTGTGTGTGTGAAGGAGGGTGGGAGAGCCCATCCCGCGGGCCCTCTCACAGGCCCGACCTTTGAGAAGTTTTAAGAGACTTGTTTATTTATGCGGCAGGAGTGACACGACAGCGAGATCACCCAGCATAGGCACCGCCGACTCCGCGCGAATTATGAGCTTTTCTTTCAATTCTTTGGCCCCCTAGAGGACGCCGTCCACCGCCGTTACCAGTCAGGCCTCGCTAAACTCCACCTAGAACGACGGCATACTCATTTGTCGGGTCGCCACGGGACTTTTATGACCTGTTCCCTGACCCCGAGACGTCTTTGCGGTAGCTTCGTGTTATATGGCTTTTACATTAGTACAAACATGACCCAATGTACTCCCGGAGGAGGACTCTGCCTCACTGCCCTTCGCCCACGTCTCCCGGCCTGGGGGACCCAACCTCCTCAAATTCTCTGCCACAGATAATGGCCGTCTGTATCCACCTGATTCACCTCACATATAAATGTGCGCAGTTGACGGTAATAGACAGAGTGACATATATACACTACTCGTGAACAGAAGAATGTGCATGAACAACAGATACATCTCTGTCTCCTGTTTGAGCGTCTTGCAAGCGGGAGAAAACATCCACTTAAAAACAAGAGGAGCTTTTTCTGAAACGCACGCAGCTGTCTGTCATAAGACACAAGATACGTAAACAGAAATAGAGTGACTAAGAGAATGGCGGCTGGGGAAGGCCGCTCGAGGGAACAGGGAACAGTGGGTGAGGCAGGGCAGGTGTGGTGTTGGAAAGGGCTGTAGGAATGAAGAATGTTCAAGGGAGAGAGAGAGACAATTTGAAATTGAGGACACTAGTACCATGGGAAAGAGAGGGGTCACCAATTGCATTGGAGGAAACCTCACCAGCAGCGTGGGTAGAGAAGGTCTCCAGTCAGCAAGGAAGGGAAGGTCACACTACAAGAACACAGGAGATATAACAATGAGCATGAGAGAGAAAGTCAGTGGTCAGAAAGGACGAAACGCAGATGCGAGAAAGAGAGAGAGACACTCGCTAGAATGGTCCGAGTCTCGAGTCTAGTGAGGCAGCCTTTAGCTAGCCCTGGCCACGGCCACCTGTTGCCTCTCAATACTCCCTCCGTCCGTGGCCGCAACACTCGCCCCCACCAACAGCACTTGCTACTCTCCACCAACACGCAGGACGGAGCAACACAGAGGTTCACCCACCCAACAACACATAGTATCGTTTCGTGATCCATATCAACTCCATCTGTTTACCATCGGATCTGAATGTCTTATTCATATTTCTATCCTTTACTAACAATAACTAAACTCGTTAACAAAATGACTAAGCTCATTAACCAAATGCAACTAGAAGTCTATTTAATGAAATGTAACTCGAAACATATATACTCTCTATTACATAATGTAATCTAAGATGATATGGCAGGATGCACTAAATTCTTATAGAAAAAGATTATATTATAATTACATCTGTCATTAACATAAACACTATCACATATATTATCATTATCATCATTATCATCATTATCATATTATTATTATTATTATTATTATTATTATTATTATTATCATTATAATATTATCATTATTATTATTATTATTATATAAAAGAATGGCTCAAAGAGTAGGGCAAGGGGGATCATCTTGTGGGTCATTATCCCAATTAACTTCAGCTCCTCTGTTGCCAGCGATTATCATACAGATATGATCTGGAGGGATAGGCATGAAGCACACCATACACGCTGGCCATTTCCTCCTAGCTTGGGGGAAAGTGATTAAAACATTCATTTATCCAGTATAATAACTGAGAAGGTAATTAGTACAGTGTATGGAGAGCAAGACAGATAAGGACACTTATAGAATAAGAGACAGAGCGAAGGATAAAGAAAAAAGAAAAAGAGAGAAGAGGAAATTGAGGATGAGAGTTGCAGCAGCGTCGTCAGCGCAGCCCGACCTGTCAGGCCAGCGTTACTAACAAGACGCTCACCCCGCTACAAATTAGCATAAGCCTTCGCTAAGGACCCTCCCTCCCTCCCTCCCTCTCTCTCCCTCCACGCGGGAACACTCACTTCCACCATAACAAGCAAATCTTTACGTCCACCAGAAGCCAAGTGAATTTATTTTATCGTTATATCGCTTCCCTACGTACTCATATACAGGTCGTACGACCCAATACCAGGAGGAGTCGTACGACACAGGAGCAGGGGGGAACGGTGGGCTGGGAACTCGAAGGAAAGAGAAACCAGTAGAGGACAAAGAATCTGCAAGGTCTCAAGAGAAACTGAATACAGGGACCTCCACTAAAAATCACTCATAGTATAAGGGTCCCAGTAGATACCATTAGTGTACTGGGGTCCCCGTAGAGACCACTCGAGAGTAAAGGAGCTCCAGCAGAGACCACTCGCAGTAGAGGGGCTCTATCAGAGACCACTCAGAGTACGGAGTCCTCAGAAGAGACCACTTAAACTACAGCGATCCAAGTAGAGACCACTTCAGAGTATAGAGGGTACCACCAGAGACCAGTCAGGGCACAGAGACCCCAGCAGAGACCACTGAAAGTACAGGAGCCCCAGTAGAAACCACTCATATCATCGCGTGTGTTTTGTTCTCTATCCCTTCCCTACTATAAACACACACACACACACACACACACACACGATACGATACGGCAAAAGAAAAATTATAACCCGATGTTGTTAATGCGAACGTTTTGTTGACTCGTCAGGAAGGCGGTATTATGACAGCTTCATTTGTGACGTCAGGACTAATCAGTGGGCGTCTGGGGCGCACACCCCCTACACTACCCGCCAACCCCATACTCATACGATCAACAGTTCTCGTGTAGTATTGGTCATGATTACTTACTTCAAACAACCAGTATAAGCTGTGCAATTCACATCGTAACTGGTACTATCACATGTCAAGTTCTCTTTAATATTCTCGCACATTTCTTGGGCTTATGATTTATTGGGGAAATTTTCCAATCGCTCTCACATTCCTCGGGATGGCCCTCTTTCCATTGTTATTATTAGGGACTTTGTCTGTCTTGCTCAATCAGTGTCTTCCCTTCCCTCTCCAGTTTCAGATGTCCTACTCTTCTCCTTATGGTGATCACCGCTCGATCTATTATTTTCGGATCTTTTGCTTTTTCTTTTTTTTCTTAATCGCTGTTCTCGTCTCCTCTGTCCACAACGGAAGCAAGTCGCTTTCTTGTATCTCCTACGATCTTTGTATCAAAGGAAGTCATTTGCAGTCTCCTTCTTATTTTTCTTTTTTCTTTCAGCGTCTTCCATCGCTCTTCCAGACTCCCAGAGTCTACTGACTCAGTTGTAATACATATATTTATGAATTCGTCTTTGATGAATCTGTTTTGAGGTTTTCAACTCTTATCATTATTACTATCATCATCATTATTATTATTATTATTATTATTATTATTATTATTATTATTATTACTATAATGGTTGTTATTATTATTATCATTATTACTATCATTAATATCATTATCATTATTATTTCAAATATCGGTGGCTTTATATGTTCTTGGGTGACTGGTTAGGATTCACAGAAACTTCCGGGATGACTTTCATATTGTTAAAAAGATTTCTTATCAACAGAAAATAATCTATAAAGATTAACGGTTAAACTGTCTATAGTACCTGCTCCATCTGTAAGTTATAAATATATTTTCTTGATCAAAAGACCGTTCATAACACACAAGTTGTTCTCACACACAAATCTATTAATCTTTCATGTTCTTCATTTCTTGTCGGTTCCCCAAGGGGTCGTTGTATATTTTCTCCACATCTTCTGTCATTACTAATTCTGTTATTCAAGTCTCCTATTCTTTTTTCCTTTTTTTTTATCATTGGCGAAGAATTTCAACTTCTTCACTATCCAGTTCCTCATTAAACTGTTCTTCAAAAGCTATAGTTCAGGTGTGCAGACCGGGAGACTGTAAATTCCCCACGTAAGTGACCGTAGGGTAGTTCTCGTGATTCTTAAAGAGTCGTTTACCAACTCTTACTACAGCTTTTACGGTTCCCGAGGGCTTTGTTTCCCCCTCTACCATCGCTACACCACGCTTTTAGCAGCTCCCTCCTCCGACTCCGCTTCACATCAGAACATAATCGTCTCATAAATCTCCACCAGTTTCTTTGGCCTCCTTGCGTTGTCTCTGCCAGTCCGAGAATATCTCGATTTCTCTCCTCGATCACTCAGAAGAATTCATATACCCGTCTGTGCAACTGTACAAATTGATTGTTTTAATCCATAATCTTTTTTCCGCGTTCTAGGCGTCACCAGAGACGTTCGATCGTCCAGTTCTGAGGCTTCTTTGAGGTCCTCATGCGACGGAGTTAGGACACCCGGGTGCCTGCAATGGCCCGTCAGCGCCGGCTTGGTTCACGTCTTCCCGAGGCAGCGGCCGAGGGATGCGCGCCCAGTAAGGGTCTACGTTACGTAAAGAAAAAATAAAAAAATCTATGAAAACGCGATAAAAGAGACTAACGAGTCTTCCTCGTATTTCACACAGGATGAAACTATGAATGTGTCCATAATTTCTTATTGTATTGTAAATAAATAGATTAACGCACAGTTGGAAGCAGAGGATTCGGGTGCACACAGAAAAGTGAAAAAAATTGGTAAAACATTAAATACAAATAATAATGCTATGTGTGTGTGTGTGTGTGTGTGTGTGTGTGTGTGTGTGTGTGTGTGTCTGTGTGTCTGTCTGTCTGTCTGTCTGTCTGTTTGTCTGTCTGTCTGTCTGTCGGTCTGTCTGTCTGTTATATTACAGTAAGGGAAGCACCAATACATGTACTACATTGCCGTCAGCAGGGCCACCAAACACCTGTATTATATCACCAACACCTGTACTACATTACCGCCAGCAGGAGCCAACACCTGTGCCATATTACCGCGAGGAGGAACCAACACCTGTGCCATATTACCGCGAGGAGGACCACCAACATCTGTAATCTATAAACCTGTCATAATATGACACCTCCCTAAAATATCAGTCAGACGACACACTCGCAAACGCGTTGGTTAATATGGGTATGTGATAATTACTTGACAATCTCTGCCTAATCCCACGCGACATTTGGATTGTGAAGGTGAGGTATATGGGATTGGGTGTGTGGGTGCTTCTGTGGGCGGCGGGCCTTGTGGGCGACAGCCAGAGTGCTGTACTTTCCCGCCCATCGAGGATCGCCCCGTCAAATGCCCCCGCGGAGATTGAGGTCTTAGAGCAACGTCTATACAGATTTTCAACTATCTGTTCCCCTCTTACTGAGGCAGGAGGGCGTGGCATGGGTGGAGGGAGTGTCTAAAGAGGGTACGTGTGTGTGTGTGTGGGGGGGGGGGCGTGGCATCCACGGGCGCTGAAGGCCCCGTTCGGCGCGGCCACGCCCAGGGCGGGGACACCAGCGGACGGGTGGCCAATAGCAGGTCGTGTCGGCTGAGGGGTAACGCGGGGGATGGGTCCGACGAGGGGACATCCCCACCTGACTCTCTCTCCCTCCCTCCCTCACACACTCACACACACGTCTTTCAAAACTCATGTATGAGGCTCTAATTCAAAGGCTATACTCCATACACAAGTACACCCTGACTGGCGGAGGTGCTAAGGGGGGTCCAGTGAGGAGGTACTGGTGGCGGGTGCTTACTGGCGGGTAGACTCCGCCCCCCGGGGCACTGGCGGGTGTGGCCAGGCGGGCAGGGAGGGGCCGTGGGTGCCACAGTGAGCCCGGTGCCCTAGTGTCAGTGACTGTGGTGGTAGCTCCTCACCCCCTGGCTTCGTAAAGACGCTCCCTCGACCCACACGGGTGTTGGTTGGCGCCAAGACTCCCCGACGGATAATAAGGAGCAGGTGGGCCTTCCCGCCGCAGCTGCCGCCGCTTGAGAAAAGACGAGGGCAAGAGTTGCGGCCGCTCGTTCCGACCTGCGTGGCACTGAGGGGGCCCCAGCCCGGTGTGTGGACGGACGGATCTGACCGTAAGGGGGCGAGTCTTGTCCCTCTCCCCTAGGGACGTCACGCGAATCAGAATCAGCACAGTATTCGGGAACTGCTAAATCACGACGTTCTTAGTGGCTCGCGCGAGACACTGGCGACGTCCCGGGGAAACTTGCAGGCCGGCCGCCCGCTCACCGTAATTGAGAGTGGCACTCCCGGGGGCAGTGCCAACCTGCGGCACCGTGCCACACCTCTCCCTGCTACACACCTAGGAGATGAGGACTGACTCATGAACATCAGATAAGGGGAATAAAGTTCGGCTGAGGAGGAGGAGGAGGAGGGCGGGGAGACACGTCGACTCGCCCGGCACAGAAGAAGGGGCTGCTGGTTCTGAGGACCCTCGACATCTTCCGGGGCACCACTTCACCTGCCCGGCCCTCCTTAGGGCCCCTTCATCACCCAACCCCGTATACCGTACCTACCGACTGAATGCCACGGGTTAATTTCGAGGTAACCCGCCCAAGTCGGAATAGCTGCTCGGAGTCGGAATATCTCCTGAAACCTACGACCATGGAAGTGTCCTGTTCGGACTGAACACCTTCAGCAGTGTGGTTTGAGTGTGTGTGTGTGTGTGTGTGTGTGCATGTGTCGTGGACCCGTGCCTGCCGACCTGTGTGCCGTGACCTGCACGTTGTGACCTGTGATCACTATGATGAGTTATAACGTGGGTGGCGTGAGCGGCGGGGAGGTCAGCTACCTGGACAAGGTGACTCCCGGGTCGCCCGGCGACCACAAGCGTTTCACCGTCAGCCACCTGCTAGACCTGCCCGACCTGGTGCGGGTCCCCCAGACCACCAACCCCTTCACCCATGACCTGGCTGCACTCCACGCCCACTCCGCCCACGACCTGGCAGCCCTTCAGCAGCTGCAGGGACCGCCTCACCTATACCACAACAGCAGATCTCCGGTCCTGCAGCAACAGCAGCAGCAGCAGCACCCACAGCACGCTGGGCAGCACCAACACACGTCTGTCCACCAGCAGCAACAGCTGGCTGTTGACTGCAGCGCGGCACAGCAGCAGCAACAGCAGCATATGCACCATCAACAGAAACAGCAGCACCATCAGCTTCAGCAACAGCAGCACCCACAGCCACAGCATGCAGCTGCTGACCAGGCTCGGGTACAGCAACAGCAGATGCAGCAACAGCAGCAGCATCGACAACAGCAGCAGCAGCAGCAGCAACAGCAGCAGGGTGCAGCAGCGGTCGGGGAAAAGAGCGCAGGCAGCTCGACGTCGTCCAAGACGGAAAGGTCTCCAGCCTCCGCCCCAGACACCGACAAGAGCGACGGTGAGTACCACCTACCTACCTACTCAACGCTGAGTACTTCTCCTCACTTGCCCGACAGTGAGTAATTCTCCTCATACTTACTCTCTCCACTTTAAGAATCTTACTCTCATTACAACCGGGTTTTTACTCATTCTAATTTACATCCGATACATATTATTTACCAACTCACATTTACGTGAGGACCATTGCCAAAGGAACGCGTAAATCAAAAATGGAAATCCGTATAATGCAGCAAAATATTATTTCACAATGGTTTCATTCCCGACAGTAATTACCCATTCTCCATACTGTATGAATTTAGGTGAAAACGATTCACAGAAAAAGGGAAAATTACGGGTAAATCGCAGCCCACAAGATACGAACCCTTGACTGGCGTATACAGCTTCAGGTGCGTCCCCCCCACCTCCTGGTGTTGCAGGCCTCCGCCCACGTAAGGTTACACTAGCAGGTGAAGAGTCACCTTTGGGCTAGGTGGTGTCATCCTCAATGGACGAAGAGGAGTGGAAAGATTTCTCACTCCAGAGGAGTTGCTGACTGAAGCAAAGTCTTGAAGCTACGGGAGCCCTAGAAAAGGGGACCTTGGGTTAGGTTAGAAAATAAAAAGAAAGGATAATTCACTTTCCCTTGTGGAGTATTACGTGTTTGAAAATTTGAAAGGGAATCCTACACTCGTGGGACTACGCCTACTATCCTTCCCTTTCTGTCACGTGGGGATTTGGATAATGTTATCCGTGTTTACTTCCTCTTGGCTCAGCTGGTTCCACAGGTCCACAACTCTCATGCTAAGAAGTACTGCCTCACGTCCCTCCGTACACTTCCCTAGCCTAACTTCCGCCCATACCCTCTTGATCTAGAGTCTCTTTTCTAACCTCAAAGACCTTTTCGATATCAACGCTGCCGTTGCCTCCTCGAGAATACAAACGGGATTATCACTCTCCCCTTTACTCTTCTCTCTTCCAAAGTGTGCACATCGTAGGCTTCCCTCTTCCCTTCGGAACTCATTCCATCTAATTCTGGTAAGACAAGAACATATTCCTGCCCGCTATTTCGACAACGACGTAATTAGTGGTTCGTCTCCCACACGATCCTCCTCACGACACATTGTGGTGACAGGTTGGGCCTGATGTTACCCCGTTGGTCTTTCACAGCAAAATTCTTCTGATCATCTTCCCCTGTTATGGTTCTCACCGTCTCCTCTGTCTTAAACCCATTCTTTCTCTTCATAACTACACTTCTCCCTATCTTGTCAAGGTCCCTCTGCAATAATGCGCAGTCCCTTTTACTTCGTAAGTCTCTCGTAATTTCGGCATCATCAGCAAACACATACAGGCACGATTCCCCCCCCCCCCCACCTCGACTGGAAGACTATTTACGTATGTTCGAAATGGTATGCTAGTGCCAGCGGCATATTCAGTGTTCCCGGACTCCGCCTGTTTGTGGTTACGAAGCGAATGATGATAAGTCATCTTCCACGAGGCTGTATCACCGGCTGTAGACGAAAGGGAGTACAGTTTTGTCGAGGACATTTCTCGCTCCATCGGAGTTCATCCGGTATATATATATATATATATATATATATATATATATATATATATATATATATATATATAATTAACGATTCTTTTGTGAAATCCGTGAATTACTGCGCATACTATCATCACAACAAAAAACTGAAAACATAATTCAAATTATCGAACACGGACCAATTTGCTGTTGGTCTCTGCGCCAGGCGACGGAGGAAAAGCAGCGATTCGCGGGCCGCCCGCGCACCAGCCAGCCGCTCCAAGACCTTCCGGACACGAATCGGACCGATGTAGTCCGATACTAAGGCCTCGTCCGATCTGGTCCAACAGGGTCCGGTCCGATCCCATCATCCCCGTGTGTGTAGTCGGCCCCCGATCCCAACCCGACCCGACTCGACGACACTGTCTGTGCTCCAGTTCGTCAACTGACGATGGTGATACAGCCTCCCAAAGCTAACTCTACATTGGAGGTGTAACCACAAGCAGGTGGAGTCCGGTAACACCTATATTTACATATATATATATATATATATATATATATATATATATATATA
>JAYMFT010008496.1:0-16992 GCA_038088735.1 Panulirus argus
TATATATATATATATATATATATATATATATCGTTAATTGCCAAACTGATAAAAGTCACATGAATTTTTACACATCACAAAAAAAGTAATTTCAGTCAGTATTTGTGAACCAAGTAGCAGATGTTGAGAAGGGGTTGTATGTAATCCAATTCTTGGGTAGTATTTGATATAGGTAAACTAGAAACTCCAACATACCAGTGTAGCTTGCGAACACGCATATAGTAGATTAGAAGAAAATTTGAACAGCACTTTTGTGATATTGGTGCACTTAAGTGTGATTGATAACACCGACCCACACGAAACACAAATGTTCGTGGGCTAGAAAAACGACCATATTTCTTCGCTCACAGTTGATCGTTCTTTCGTTATACCTTAGCCATATTGATTTTGGGGTTTGGTCTCTCTACCTTTACATATTAGTTTACGACAAGACTTAATAGGTTTTTGAGTTCGTTCTCGATAGATTGTGTACCCGACAACGTATATTGTTCGTAGTACTAAAGACGCTGTTGTGCATAAGCAGTATCATTGTAAATTGGGAAATGAGATATGAGTTGACTTCTTGGCCATACAGCTGTTCGTTACATTTTAGATATGAAAGAGAAGTTTACACCGTATTCACTTTGCTATAAAGTAGTGTTTTTTTCTGTTTCATTGTGAGGATACGACCTCAGCATTGTGCGATGTCTTGTCGACTCGTCAGTAAATACTATTAAATAATTTTGTGTATGGGATACGTCAGAAATAGAGGGTAAGAATGAGGAGAGATTAAGATGTTTGAGATTACATATATGTGTTTAATACCTTTTATAGTTGGCAAAGCTGTACTTCAAGTGTTTAGAAGTTAGCCGAAAGTCGCAAGACTGCTTAAGCAAGGGAAACGAGAGAGATTGCATTTATTATGAGTGGCAGCTATGGGCTTTGCAGTGGAAAATCATAACTGATTCAGAGATTATGTAGGTATAAAGCTCGTTGACTGTCAAGGGATATGTACAGCTAATGATGTATGGAGGGTGACAACTGAAGTGTTCCCAAAGAGATTCTGTCTTGGAAAAATACCTGATTATGGTATATATCGCTGCCGCTATCAGACCTTTGAGAACTTCGCTTTGTGAACGTTTTGTTCCTGGTTCATGGCAGAAGATGACTTTTTTCTCGCATATGTTAAATATATGAGATACCAATACCGTGCTCGTCACGTTTGATATGAATTCCATTCCTCACTACCCATCCTGAAGTTGTAGGTTCCAAACAGAAATAGAATTTAGATTATTTGCAGACTAAACAATACTGAATCAACTTTATTGCTCTGCATTGCCTAGGACTAGGAGAAAGTATAAAGAAATTTATCTTATTTTTAAGCTTTTAGAATTGCTCAAAAGAAAGGCTTTTGATGTTTTCCCAAATTCACTGCCATTGTGTTGGTATCGTGAGTTATTTCGATATATATTACGAGCGTCGTATGGTAGACAGAGTGTATCGTAACGAGGCTGCCAATCCCTTGGCCTGAACATTGTATGGAAATAGAGCATGAGCCTACATGGTCTTTGTTATTTGGGTAAATTTTTTTTATTTTCTGAAATGAAGTAAGTGATACAGGAAGATTGAAGATAGGCAATTGGATCACGGTCTGCTGCTAGTAGACTGCTGAAGATAGACAAGTGGATCACAGTCTGCTGCTAGTAGACTGCTGAAGATAGACTAGTGGATCACAGTCTGTAGCGTCGCCTGATCCCTGATCTTGATGTTGGAGTATAGATGAATCGAAGGCACTGCCAGGTAAATGTCTGTTAAGTGTACGTTTCGGTAATATATGCCAGCTGGAACGGGTGGAGACACAAGATATCTGCCAGAGGAAAGTTTGGTGGTGTTCACCTCTGAAAGAGACGGACCGGAGTGGAGGATGTGAGCTTGGGTTAATACATGATCAGAAGAGACTTAGAGCGGTAAGACATCACAGTTGTTCTTCGTTCCTGTCCGTCAGGTTGGAGTCGAGTCCGTCTGGGCAGAGCCGGGCAGCCACGGCAAAAATTCGAGTCATTGTGGGATTGTTGATTGGATGTACCGGTTGCAGACCGGTTGCTTGGGATCTTATTTCACATACCCGGCCAGGGGAAATGAAAAGAGTTGTGTAGATGCTGTGTTTATTGTTCTGTACACAAAAGTATTTTAACGTTTTTTGCTGTTTTGTTTCGAATATGTAAGAATAAGGAACTAAAAATTATGGATAATAGGGGATAGAATATTTTCAATCTTTTATAAAGTCTAATTCGCACGTCTTGTATATTTTTGTCGAGGTATTGTTGTGATAGAGAGCCAGGTACTCCGAGCAGTTGTAAGGCGGCATAAAAATGACAGATTCAGCGTCTGACGAAAGCTGTCCCGAAGGCATGATTTTTTGCCTTTCCTTATGAACGAACCGAGTATTAGCCGCGACCAGTCAAACCGCTGACAATTATTAAACCAGCCTTACAAGTTCAGCGAGGTGACGTGCGCGGAGAGGTCATGCAAGACTAGTTAGGATAAAGATTAAGCTGGGCTGGGACAGTAGTGCCAAAGGAAGAGGCGTTTACTTCACATAATGTAGTTTATCCTTATTGTAGGTCGCATGTGGAACCTTTTACGTGGCTGTGGATGGAGCTTATACTTTTTTTTTTAAGTCGCAACAACCTTGTCATCAACTGTTCCCGTATTGGCACTGTGGGTAGCAGAGTTGAGAAAGTTTAAGGAATCTATGAAAAGTTTTTCGTCTAAGGGAGTAAGACGCCTAGGAATACATAAACTACTCCTGCAAAAGCCGAGGTATTTCTTTAATTTATTTACGCCAAAAATTTATTAAGAATGATTTTTTTTTTTAACTATAATGAGTTATGGCAAACGTGCCATAGTCTCATCCTCCGATTTTCCAACTTCATTTCTCAACACCACTTAGATTAACAGTTTTTCGTTTCCCCTTACTTAGCATTGCAGTCTTGTACATTAAACTAATCAAGCTTCATATCACACTTAAATTCAGTTTGCAGCTAACATACCTGATTGTCCCTTAACTTTTCATTTAACTCGATCGCCTTGCACTGCACTTCATTTTACCTCACCTTCCCGTACCTGTTCGTCACAGATTTCTCAGTCTAGCCCATCAGCTTGCACTCACCTCCATCAAAAATCTCCTACATTTGATTTAACCTCAGTATCCCACGGTTCACCTCATCTTTAGACTCATCGCTATCATTAGACCACCTCATTTGAATTGAACCATCCCACAGTTCATATCATTTGATATAGCTATCCTTCACGTAACGCAGTTTAACTTCACCATATCCCACTGCACCAAATTTAACGTTTCACAAACTCTCAGTTTTCTTTTTCTTTTGCCTTCTCACACTTCACCCAACTTTATTCCGTCTTCCTTCCCGCACCTCACCTAACTTCGTCTCACCTCGCCCTTCCCACACACCTTGCTTCACCGGCCAGGGTTTGATTTAACAGCTTTGATTCCGAGGGCCGGTTTTGGGTAATGATTGCGTGGATGGTCCCCTGAGCAGAAAAAAAAAACCGGGGAGAGGTCGTGCTGACAGTGTGGCCGTCGGTGCAGCACTGGTCAGCTCCAGCAAAATGGAAACATTATATTACACACGCTCTGGTTCTGGTCTGGCTGGATGGCGAGGGTGAAACGCATTCACGTTGATGCGATAGCACTTAAGTAAGGACGGTACGAGACTCTAGGTATGATGTGCTTGGCTATTGACCTTACGCTTAAGGACCAGCTGGTCAAAGGCCAGGCCCTCAAACCCAGTCGTGCTCATGGGGTTAAATATATCTGTGGTAGTTGTCTGGATCTTGGAAAATTTACGATGGGAGGTTCATGTGCTCGTCTTTATGAGTACACGACGGAGTGAGTTTTATGCCCCGTGTTTGTAAACAGCACAATGATAATTGCGAAAGCGTATAGTTCATAGTCTATGAATTTTATATGCTTGAGCTACATGCACTGTATTCCTAAACAATGATTTGATGATTAGAAAAGCGTAAAGGTCTGAGGATATGAGGTTTATAGACTGGAGCTATATTATATCGTTCTAATTGTGTTTGCAACTCTATTGCTTAATGATTTCCTTTAAATATAATGAAGAGGGAGAGGCCTTTGTGATGTAGACCCCCCCCCCACTGGATATTTTTTGGCCATTTTTTCCTTAACCATGGTCAAACTGACTCAAAAATATTCAGTTCTCTTCGATAATGTTATGCATAAATTACACAGTTATTATGCAAATGTCTTGCACGGTATGCTTACAGATTTAAAGCCTTCATAATCCTGGCAACACTTTGATAACAAGACCGTCTCTGAAACACACGGCATAAGAAAATAATTTAGTTAAATGGTTTTCATCTGAAATGTGAAAAAAAACTTATGTTGAAAATGAAAAGGGTCGTGGTAGTGATTGTCATAATTAGTTCATATTCCATGTTCGTTAACTTCCCATGGTGTGTTAATGTATATGTATAGCGTTGGTTAACCTACGTGCAGGTAATGCGCATGTATAGTTTTGTTACCTTCATGTGTAATGTTGATGCACATACTGTTAACCTTTTCAGTGCATGTATATAGTTTTAACCTCATGTGTTGTGTTAATATACGTATAGTAATGTTAACCTGCGTAGTGTTGATGTACATGTACAGTGTTGTTAACCTTTTTGGTATTATCGCACATGGATAAAGTTGTTAACTTCTTGTTTAGTGCTAATGTTCATGTATAGTGTTGTTAACCTCGTAATATGATATTGATGCGCAGGTGTAATTTTTGTTAACCTCCTAATGTAATACTGATGCACATGTATAGTTTTTATTAACCTCCTAAGTAATGTTAACGTATATGTATATTGTTTACTGATGAACCCCTTGCGTAGTGCTTGTTAACTCCTTGTGCATTTTTGATCATCATTGCATATCATACATCAATTAATTAAGTTTGTTTGATACTTTTGGCTCTTCTTACATTACAGTATCTGTTAACCTCGAGAATTGTCTTGAGTTATCCAACTTGAAATTCTTAACAGGTCTTCCATTGGACTCGAACGAGTTTGTATCTGTAGAGCTTATAATTCTTGAGATTGCATATGCTAATTAGTCAGATGTGGGCGGTGTGGGGTCAGTTCACATCCCATGCTGAATTGAGTCCCGAGTTTGTAATGCTTTTGTTAATTGTAGCATGTGATTTATTTCCCTGAGGATAACGTACTGGCATGATGAATTGTAATGGTGATTCTTTAGAGCCAGTTACCTGTATTTTGAGACTTCTGTGGTTTTAATATTTTTTTTCGAGCATTTGATAAAAGTATAAGGTGTTTATAGGTTTTAGGAGTGCACTTAACTTTTAAGTTTCTCTATGTATATAATTCCTTGTATTTCAGTGAGGTTTGTGATAAGCAGAGGTTCTGGAGATATTAAACACGGCTCTGAAGTTTCGATGAGGGTCACCGCTTTGTAAGATAGCTGGTATTGGGCTCTGTGATGTTTTTCTGTAAGGCTGCCTCCCTGCTTATTGTGATGAGTATTGAAAATTTAACATCTTACATGCTTACCAGTCCATAGGTTCATTGTAGTACATTATAGTCTGTTTGGAATACAGGTTAGTGCTTAAAGACTTGTCTCTTGACTGGTGTCTTTAGTTTTTTCTGCTTGTGGCGTGCGAGTCTTTCCTAAACATAACGTATATACCCGGGGAACTGGTTCTTTTGTCACAATGACTGTCATAGAAGCTATGCTCACCAGTCAACTTAAAGTCTACTTAACTGCCGGCGTCAGGAATCTGCCATCCTATTAATGTCAGGACTTTCCGTAATTTGAATTAGAAAGAGGAAAAAATGGTATTGTCAAGAGAAAATACCCGTCAGTTTTTGCATGCCATTTGGTTCCCTCCCCCTCCTATGTCGGGGGTGAGGTAGTCTCGCGCGTGTATTCTTCGCTTATAGCTTAAGTCGATTTCGGAGGTTGTCTTGTATTTGTATAGTCCCGCAGTTAGCTTTGCGACTTGAGCTTCCCGGGTGGTGGTTTTGATGGACCATTAAATCACCACCAGGGAAGCCTAGGAGAGATGTGGGGGGGGGGGGGCAAGGTCGCTCGCTAGCCGTTTAAAAGCTGACATTCCGGTAGCCGTGCCACAGGTGGCGGAGACCAGCTCAAGGTAACAGTCATCCCGTCCACGCGTGTGGTGGTGGTAGGTGGTGGAGGAGGAGGGGAACGGTCTCGGATCAAGACTTGAATTAGGCTCCCAACCGTCTTCCTCGGACTGAGGCGGAGACCGGGCTTTGTCGGTTGGCAACCCGGTGGTCGGGATGAGTTAGGAATCAACTCCAGCAAGGCATGAACATTGATATCCGCATAAATTCACATAAAGGGTAATGATGGCAGGATTTTTGTGTATGTACTAAGAGTCATCATGAACTGTGGGCCGGTGTAGTGGTCAGGTGTATTAAAGATAATGGCATAATATGAAAAGTCAGTCTTGACGATATTTTATGATTGGAAGTAAGTATAGGGTGGTTAAGTAGGGTAGCTACTATCTAGCGATAATATTAGCGTCATCGAAGCGAAAGATCCCGTGAGAAAATAGACGAAGTGATAGAAAACATCTTGTCCAACTGGTTTTGAATGTTAGTTGTACGTTAGTCTCGTCTCTCTATTTCTTTGAGGCTGAAAATAGATAGGGTCATGGGATCAGGAGGGTTGGATATTTTGGGGCTGCATGACTGCTTCATGGCAGATGGTATGGGTCACTGGAGTTCACTCGCATCAGGAACCATACCAAGGAAGGTGCACAGCTACACACGTCCTGGGGAGTGTGTTGATGCGGAAGTGTGGTGGGAGTCACCAGGTCGGGAAGGCTGCTGCATCTCATGTCTCAACATGGGTCTGACCAGCCCTCATTCATGACGAGATGGCGGGTAAGGGCGGGGTACGTGTTTGTAGGGAATCACGAGGTTGGGGTCTTTCGGAGCTGAACACCGCAGGAGAGCCTGCAAAAGCGGAACTCGCTGAGGGACATGCAAGACCTGGAAGGCAACCATTGTTATTATTCTCATGGGCTTTTGTAGGCCTCTTCTGGGAATGTCTAAAAATTGTGTTTTTGAATGTAAAAGTTGTACAGTGCTGGAGTGTGGAAGGATAATGTAGAGGAAGTCAGACACTTTACGAACAGGGTCATGTAATATGAACCAAGGGCTTTGTATGGTCATTTACCTCAACGGATAAAGTTTACATATATATATATATATATATATATATATATATATATATATATAGAGAGAGAGAGAGAGAGAGAGAGAGAGAGGTCTTTCTTTCAACAAGAAATCGTAAAGCGCTTATCATAGGGCGTGGTTCATCCCATGACAGATGATGGTCATGCGTTCCCATAAGTAGTCAGGAATCAACAGCGATGCGAGCGAAGTGACGGCGTGTACGTATTTAGGACCCAGCAGTGATTTGAGGGATGTGACGGGGTGTAGAACTCAACAGTGACCTGACAATGTGGCTGCGTGTATTTAGGTCACAACAGTGAGTCTGAGAGGTGTGGCTGGGGATAGGGTCCCAGCAGCTAGCCATCTGAGAGATGCGGGAGCGCAGAATTAGCGTTCAACTCTTCCATAACATAACCCAAATTAACATCATTATCATTATTATCATCTTTTTATCTTTATTATTATTATTATTATTATCATTATTATTATTGTTATTATCATTATTGTTGTTACTGAAAACAACTGTATAGAACGAATTGCTTGATCTATAAAGCCACTACTGGCAATGCTGATTCCATGTTATAGCTGTAGAGCTTTCTCCTTCGTTTTACGAGAGGCAGTGTTACAAAAGGCCCGGTGTATATCGTTCTGGTCGTGAAATATGCCATCCAAACATACCGGCAGACTTTGACTCTCTCTCTCTCTCTTCCCTGACGTCATAGTGACATCATTGAGACGCTGGGTAGACAGAATCTCATTGGTCGGCAAAAGTGAGTCACTTCATCCTCACGATCTGATTGGCCGTCGGGTCAGAGACTTGAGTGCCCCGTGTGGATGTTACTAGAAGCCTAACCCTCTTACCCTTACAAAAACGATCTCCTTCTTGCCGCTCTCCCTCCTAGATTTCCGAAAGCCAGCAGAAGGCGGTGGCGGCACCAGTGCAAGGAGTCCGGTAATATAAAAGAGCGAGGCAAATGCTAACAGCTGGCATCGGCCGGCCTTGCCATATTAGGTAGGTTTGTCCCTGTGAAAGTGAGGGGCTGCGGGCGGGAGGACGGGGTTGGGGGTGTGAACGCGCTCACTCGCCAGTTGTCTGTCGCACAGTGCACACGCGCGCTCCAGCCTCACCCGTGGGCTAGCTTCCCTCTCTGGATAAAACCGGTGTTTAAATTATATAAAATGGCGTACCACGGCCCCTCTTACGGTCTCAGCAGGGAGTGTCAGATGAAGGTAGGCCACTGTCCATTGGTGTCAGGGAGCCAGAGCTTGGCTGGGGATTCTATTAGTGTTATACTGAAGGTTTGGGAGCGCGAGGCAGCCTTTCGCCGTCCGGGTAGGTGGTTGATTGTCTCACACACTTGTTGATTGAACTCATCCAGGCGGCCTGTCGCTCCCTATGACACGGTGCGTCAAACTTTGATTTCATGTTACGGTTTAAGTGTTGTTACTATGACTAGACTTGTGATACACACAAACGAAGGTGTAAGTAATGGAACATCCTATGGCGGGGGTCCAGCAGTACTCGGTTGCTGTTGACGTTAATCTGTGAGCCGATTGGCTGAACTTTACGATTTGGTTGTTCACGTTTGACGAAGCGGTTAGCAGCGTGTGTGCTGGCTGGTGCATAGCATGTGGTGTCCTCGTGCGAACGTGGTGAAGGGCAAGCAATGTCCACACAGCTAGAGGGTCGCGTACCAGCCAACCTTCACCCCGTACGGTAGAGAGAGGATGCTGGACAATGCAGTCATTGTCGAACGTATTAGATGGATGGTAATGAGGCGCTCGGGTAATTCTGACACAACTTCATACACTTTGAAAATGTATTTTTAGTCACATAATGTAGATATTTTGGCGTCGGTCATTCTAGTCCACTCTTAACAAGTCAAACGGAGCAGTTGTAGAGTGATGACACCGGCAGACCAGTGTTCTAGGAACTTTCCGACGAGTACGTGAGGAACCACTGCTCACATCGCTCGTATGAATGAACCAATTGGCAACTCTCTTTCTCCCTCGAACTGCATTCGTATGTCCTTCCTGAGGCTCGACACACCATAAGAACCATCAGCTTGTGCCGCCGTAAATGGAGAGGCGATGTTCACACGGGTTAGTGAATGGTCGGGGGTTTGGAGCAGCAGGTGAGGTGTGGCGTGGAGGTCCTGCATCTATCGTCCCAACCCACACCAAGGGCAGCCACACAACTGCTCTCCGTACACCCACCCACTCCCACCTCGGCCTCGGCTAAGGTTTCGTTACTACAATGATATTACCGATAAATCATATGTATCTCCTTACGCTTGCTCTAAGATAGCTCAAAGCTTAGCTGCCCAGCTCTGGATATAATATATTCTGATGCTGATTTCTTTTCTTTTACGTTCGTGAAACGTGACGAGTCTGCTGAGAGTCGATGTTTTCGAACGAGACATACCAGAGGGAGACGCTGACAGCTTTTGCAAGCGTAAAAAATATGAGTCAAAGGGTTGTTAGCCCGGATGCGATACCAAGATAAGGCGTATGTGTGTCCGTCTGACAGTTTGTCTTATCGCACAGAAATCTGTAGAATGTTGCCAGTTCTCACTAGATGACAAATTAGAATGTTGGCCACGCCCAGACCTCGTCACTTCGGACAGAGGCGCCATTCTGTTGACTCCGCCGGGCAATAACTTCGCATGAGGTTGACAGCAGTGCATGAGAGTTGTAGAGAGATGAGAGAGGAGAGAGCTGATCTGGTTTGTAGTTGTGAGAGAGGATGGGATGAGAAAGAAAGAGAGGGGAAGGGAGGCCAAGTAGGGACTATGGCGATATGCGCCTGGTCGGACACCGGGTCAAGAGGTGCCACTTATTGTTTATACAAACGTTTTGACTCTTTAGTGGATGATGTTGTGTTAGTGAATATTTAACTGTAGTTGTGGGTGTACGCGTGAGAAGGGATGCTGCAGAGGGGACTTGGAGGTTCGGTAAATAGTGATCAAGGACGGGGACTTCAAAAGGACCCTTCGAAGAATTGGGGTCGCCGTACATTACAAGGACAGTTGGAATTGTTGACCTACTTCTGTATGTGTTCCTTTTGGATGACCTCTGCTCTCCCAATTACATTGATGTTTGGACATTTGTTTAATGTTATACGGTGAGGGTTAGACCCGCGTTCGTGTTAAGAGGACAGACGGAGGAAAAGTTCCTGACCGACTGATATGTGGGTAACAAACTTGGCCGTGGAGCTGCATTGCCCGAGTCCTGACAGTCGTTGGGAGGATCCTCCCCCTTGCTGAGCTCCATCTTGAGGCCTGACAACAGCGTCAGCGGCGAGTGATATCACAGTCAGCATGAGGCGATGTAAGACGTACTCTGTGGTGTCAACATTGGTTGAAGTGAGACAATCAGGAGGGTAGATTGTCAGGAGTGCCACAGTGAAGGAAATGACCGTCAGGACTGTCAGAATTAATGGGATGGGGGTGGGGGGGGGGTGAGGTATAGAGAGTCAGCTGTGTGAGTGAAACATTTTGATGACAGTAATTCAGGGGCGGGAGTCGAGTGTCGTCACTCATGGCAAACGATTTGCATCGCCTTTCGAAGGGAGCAGAAATGTAAAAGTATAATGTAAACAATGAGAGTAAGGAAAGGGGGGGGGGAGTTGTCAGTAATGAGAAAGGAGAAAGTTGGGAGTGTCAGCACTTGACTGAGAGTACAGAGATAGTCAGGGAGGGTGTCAGCCGTGAGTAGGATGCGCCAGGAGTTGGATCCGGTGTGGTGGATGGATCCTGCTGACACAGCATTGTGTCCACCTCTTGTAGCAGGTGCCTCGAACCATCTCGCTTCCTTACTCCATTCTCATCCCTGAAGGTATCAACCACCGTAACCCATGAAGTGAAAAAAAATGTATGATTATTCTCAAACATATTGATCATTCCTTCCATCTAAGATCAACATAGTTTAGGTTAAGTTAGAGTTCAGTTTTTTTTTTTTTTTTTAGATGAACAACACCCTGAACCCTATTAGATGAGCAACGTCTTGAACTACCTCAGATCAGCAAGACATCAGTTGACATTTCAGTTTTCGTGCAACCCGCCCGTGATATCCTTTATCGTCTGATCCATCGGCACGTAATCCTGAAGCTGATACTCGACCCTGAAGCAGTGCAGGGTCGGGGTTGTAGGAATGATCCATTCGCTGTAGTGTGCGGATTTTTTATTGCGTTGATTATGATGTTTTCCTGAGTGTCACAAGAACACGTCTTCATGTAATTTGTATGTTCTGAGTTTCTGTGATAATCCTTACGTCAAAGTTAATTTCGTTAAGGGGATTACACAGTAAGTATCTCTGATAACTGTTTCGTCACAAATAATTTCCTGAGGAATGATGCAGCGAATGCCTTTGATAAATGGTTACGCCACAAATGATTTCCGTAAAGGAAGAATGCTTTAAGTACCTTTCATAATTCATACGTCATAAGTGATTCCCAGAAGGAATTACACGTATCTTACTAAGGCATATGTGGCCACACGGCAGATAATCTTATCTGGAGAATCCGAGTTGCCTTGGCTGTCCGTTCTTATTACTGTCAGCTAACAATGTACGGCTGTAACAGGCAGAGGAGATAGATAGAACACTGGGTAGGAAAAGTTCCCAAACACTTAAGAACAGTTTTAATAGTGGCGTTTTTGTGTTGTAGTATGAGAGAGAGAGAGAGAGAGAGAGAGAGAGAGAGAGAGAGAGACCTAATAGTTATCCAGATAAGTCAAGAGTGAGGCTGGCAACATAACTGATTTCGTAAAACAGACGTCAAGAACGTCTGGAACAAGTACTTTTAGACTCGTGTCTTTACCTACCGAACTCTTCCTCTTTATTTTTGCCTTTTCATCAGGTCTTCCCTTCAACATTCGTCTGCTCCATCAACACAGAGCAGCCTCTTAAATATTATTCTAACGATCGATGATAAATGTAACATTGTCTAACTCGTTCCTTTATCACCTGCATTTTACGTTTTGTTTACCTGATATCTTTTTTACACAGATCATGTAAAGATTAGAAATATGTTAATGAAACAGTTACACATTCACTCTGCCTATTCGTTCCAGTCTTGTTGGTTCGTGTTATTCAATAAGTAGAGAATTAGTCAGTTGTATACGGCTTCAGATTCATATACACACGTATATATTTACAAAGGTTCATGTTATCACGATTGTACCAAAGATTATATTTCAAACTTCATCACAAGTCGATACACGAAGCTGGACACATACTGACCCACACAGTCCAAACTCCAAATGTAGAGACGTGTCTTTGCCCGCTCGCTCACCCCCGACACTGGCACATTTGTGTCCATTGGTGGTGCACGGAGCCGTCGTGGGCGGCCTAGCTGGGGATCAAGGGTGGTGCACAGGGCCGTGGGCGGCCTGGATGGAGGTCACGGGTGGCGAGGTAAGCTGATGAGACGGTCGAAATAGGATTGGGGTGAGAGTAGTGGGCCTACAAGGAAGAGAGAGGGAAGGATTAGAAGGGGAAGAAAGCATGGAACAGAAGACAAGAGAGGAGGAGGATAAATGAAGAGTAAGGGGAGAGTTAGAAGCCATGGGCAAAGGACGGAAAGAGAGAAACCGAGACAATATATGAAGGAAGCAAAAAGAAGGCCCAGAAGAGAAGAGCGTATGGAACCAAGAACAAGGCAACAGAAGACAAGGAAGAAGGAATATCAATGAGGAACACGGGAAGATGAAAAGCCAAAGAGGAGAAATGAAAAGGCGAGAGAGTAAGGGAAACAGAAGAGTGACTGAGATGGGGAAGGAGGCCAGGGAGGAGTGGCAGGTGGAGGAGGAGGAGGAGGAGGTGTGAAGGATGCTGGCATGTCCGTGAGACGTGCCATTATTACGCAGCCCCTACCACTCTCCTTACTCATCTACACGCAACTCTCTCCTCCTGTGTGTGTACCCGGAGTGCCTGCTGTGTGTAGGGCTGACTGTGCAGGGTGCCAGCTGTGTGTAGGGCTGACTCTGCGGGGTGCCTGCTGAGTGTGGGGTTTACACTGTGTAGGGGTCTGTAGTTTACCTGGGGTCTGCTGATACTCCCGTTCCACTGTCTCTGTTAATCCAGAAATTTAGTTTACAATATGACACTTGGGTCTCCCAGCTACATTTCCCCTTTGGATTCCTTGTATGTGGTAATGTAAGAGAAAGTAAGTATTCTTTTCACTGACTTAGTCTCAAATAATGATGATATTATTATGTGTAGTATGTAGTACTGTCACTATTAGTCGTAATAACTTGTGTTAACTTTCATAGAATGGTTAATCCATCTTTGTTTTCCTGTATCAGTATTAACTCGTAAACAACCACATGGTTATAATGAAACGTAGAAAAAGTGTGTTGTGGTTAAGTGATAACAGAGATTGGGAGTCATACGGATATCAGATATTGAGCAAATTTGCATAATAAGAATGATATTAAGATGAATGAAAATATATTTTACAGATCTTTGTATAGATTATTGTATTTGAGACCCAGAATAATGTATCTGAGCTATTTGGAACCAAAGAACTCGAGTCTATTTCATTTCATATTTTTCTTGTTGGTCGGTTCTGATGTCATGAAGTTCAGCATTAAAGTTGCGGAGTTTTTTAGTGATGAGGGTAGGGGAGATTAGCCTGTGAGATGTCAGGGGAGTAGGTAGTGAGAGATGAGAGTACCTGACCTGTGAGAGATGTTGAACGTGGCCCTAGGATGTAAGGTGAGAGAGTGTGGGGAATGCAGAGTTAAGCCCTGAAATGTGAGAGTGAGATCAGTTATGGTGTGGGAATGTGGGAGCAAGAGCAATGCGAAAGGTGAGAGTATAGGGTGAAAGAGAGAGAGAGAGAGAGAGAGAGAGAGAGAGAGAGAGAGAGAGAGTTGAGTGGGGTTATCAGCACTTCCTGTGGCGTGCTAGGACACAGCTCACCTCTCTCCGTCCCTTGTCACAGCTGTCGGACGCCACTTCTGACCAACTTGAAAAGAAACATCGACTAAATAAACATTATCTGTATGTATATTCATTTTACGGACGCAGTCATTAGCAGAAGCGTACCGCTTTCTGGCCACCTTGGAAGAAAGGTTTGAAAGATGATTGATCGCTCCCCAGGGGTCCGTGGACCAACTTACTAAGGTGGGAAGGATATAGGAAGAAGGAAAGGCAAAGGAAGGAAGAAAATTCCACGTATTCACCGAAGAAATAATAGAGGAGGTAATAGAACGGTCAGTCCTCGTGTGGTTGGTCTCAACACACAAACTACGGGAAGAAGTAGCCAGGCGTTTGCCTTAGGTCGACCCATTGGTGGGGTAGGGGGGGGTGCAGCAGACACCTTACGAGAGCATTGGCAGAAATGACACCTGTAGAATAGAGGGGAAAGCACACCCGCACGTTCGACGGAAGGGATGACTGAGAAGAGAGAACAGGAAAGTTGATAAGGCAAAAGACTTTTCTATAGTTCATTTATAGTTTGTGTTTTTGATGTACTGTGATGAACGTGCTCATCTTTCAGTGTCAGATATTGCACTTCTTACATACATACATAGAGAGAGAGAGGAGTCATTCACAGGTGCCTCCAGCAGGTACAAGTGGTGTTAGTGATGGTGGCGTCAGTGGTGCACGTGGTAGAAGCGGTGTCAACGTGATGTGTGGTTCTCTGGTGATAAGTTTATCGGGACGTTTCCTCTGGTGGTGTCAGCGAGGCCCGAACACCAACCACGTTAGCGCTGACAACCGCTCTGTATTGTAATAGTTATAGTGATTATCATTATATAGTAATGATAAAAATAACTAATGATAACAATGATAATAAAATCATAAGTGATGATAAGAATAATGATAATTATCAAGGAATTGATGAATCAAATGTAGACATAGCAGTGAATATGCATGGTTATGACAGACATACAACTGGTTGTTTAAATTAACCACAAAGGTAGGGATGGGTTGCTCTTGTAGCGGTCTTTACAGGTTGGATGTGGTTGTAATGTTGAACTACAACTCGGGGACGAGGGATATCAGGTAGCAGGGAGGTAACGGTGGCGAGAATGAGGCAGTAGCAGCAGCTTCTTCCAAGCTGTTGAATGATGGATGAAGAGAAACGAGAGGACCAGGGTGTTCAGCACATCTTGACACGTCCTGTAAGAGCCACTGTAGATGAAATTGATTTTTCTGTACTTTTTAGGATGTAATTATCAATTTTTTCAATGTGTGTGTGTGTGTGTGTATAGCACGTGCTGACACCGTACTGGTCGTCCATAGGAAGTGACGTCAGTGATATAAGCAGTCTGCCGATCAGCCAGTGTTGTGCCAGCGACACTCGCGTTGGTCTTGGCCTCGGCCAGGTCGGCTGCCGGCGCCCCACGTACAGGAGGGCGCCTACAGCACACTGTACTCTGTGTACACCCGGGGCGCTGACGCTCTACGAATGGTGGAGGGCAGAGGGACATGTTGACAGCTGTGGTCTGACTTGTGAGTGGGACGCTCGTATCTCTCTGTCTGTCTCTCTCTCTTCAGGGTGCGCCACGCGCTAGTCCTGTCTAGTGACAAGATCTCGTCGCATGTACCCTTAGGCAGGTAGGTTAGGTTGTAGGTAGGTAGGCAGGTAGGTTGTAGGTACAACTCTCCAAGACACAATAGAGCTACGACGCCGGAAATGATCACGTCAGAGGCGAGGTGGGGGCTGGACGCACACCCCGTTATGTTGCACCAGTCAACTTGGCTGGGTTATGTTGCACCTGTTATCTTGGTTGAGTTGTGGGGCACCTGTTATCTTGAGTGTGTTACGCTGCACTGGTCATCTTGGCTTAGTTATGTTGCATCAGTTATCTTGGTTGAGTTGTGTTACACCAGTCATCTTGGATGAGTTGCTTTGTGCTGGTTATAAAGACTGAGTTATCTTGTACTGATGGTGATGGTGGATTAATTATCTTCCAATGGTAATCATGACTCGGTTATCCTGAACTTGCCTTCTTGATCTAGTTATACTGCACAGGGTATCAGGACTTGGTTATCTTGTATTGGTTATCATAGTGGTTCAGGTTCCTTCCAAGCGTAGCGCACCACGTGACTAGCTGGAGTGACACCCATCCAGTATATAGCAGTGGTGGTCAGGTGTTGATGCCCAATCCATTATATAGCAGTGGTAGCCAGGCAGAAAAGCTGTCCAATAAATAGAAGTGATCGTGAGGTAATGTTAAGTACAATCACTAGAGAGAGTTTTTCACGGTAGAATTTACAGTTCGATGTTTTCCCAAAACCACCCGTTGGATATGTACCAGAACCACCCGTTGGGTTTGTACAGAGACCCCCATTTTGCGTTTACCTGGGAACCACCCGGTCATGTAATTCTCCCTGGAATTATGCTCATTTGGGAGAAGCTCTCTCATTTTTTAGCTAGGTTAGAAATCCGAGTCAAAAAAAGATAAGCTGTAAAATATGCAAAACTAGCAAAGTCTTGTTAACATTTCCACCACTTTAGAGGGAAATGTCAACCATCCCAAAATTGTAGGTTGATCCCCGCATAAAGTCTCCGGTTGTAATGGATTTCCAGTGATAAATCCTTAGGGCTCTTATACACGATACGTGGGCAAGTATGGTTTTGGCGATCGCTTTGGATCAGTGTCGAGGTGTGGTATCAAAGCATTGTGCTCACGTCTGTTGAGCCGAGAGCGTATTTACATGGAATCTGCTCACCAAATCCGGTCAGTGGAAGAGACACCATAGTTTTGGCACATATACCTCGTCTGTACCAGCTCCTGACTT
>JAYMFT010008507.1:0-16992 GCA_038088735.1 Panulirus argus
CATCTTATTATTAAAAGGCATACCCAGCAACATGGGAAGGATAAGTAACAGGAGACCTGTTGAACCATAACGAGGTTACCTGTTGTGGTGGCATGAAATAGGATTACAAAGCAAAAAAGCCCCTTCCCCATCCACTTCTTCCTCCGGTTCAACTCCATGCATGAAAAAGCTGACAAAAAAATTACTGAAAAAGAAATACTTTATTATTGGTAAACTGAACTTTTTTACTGATAAGAAGGCATCCTGGAAATATAGAAACACGATCACGTATCTTGTAATACAAGGCATAAAGGTCACACATCTTACAACTCACAAAGTTATGGTCAAGCAAAACTACACATTGAAACATAATGAAACACAAGGCATGGTAAAGCGTCGTCTAACACACGGCGTGACTAGGCATCCAACCATGCAGGAGGCATAATATAATCAAGCAACACAGGAAGAAGTCAAGTATCCTTCAACACAAAGCATGGTCACGTACCTACGTAACACAAGTCGCGGTCAGGTGTTCTAAAACACACAAGGTGTAATCAAACACCTGGGGAAAAAAATAAAGGCACGTTGAAACATCCTGCAACACAAGACATGGTCAAATATCCTGTAATATGAGTCATAGTCAAACTACGTACAACACAAAGCATAATCAAACATCATGCAGCCCCAGGCATGGACAGGAAGCATGCAACACAAACTACGGCCAAATATTCTTTATTACAGCATAACCAAACATCTTACAATACTCAGCAAGAGTAAACATCTTGGAACACAAGGTCAAATACCCTACAATGCAAGGCATGGTCAATCATCCAACAACATAAAGTACCGTTAAACTTTTCAGCTTTCGTTCCGCTGATCAGTCAGGCTGTTTGTGGCCGTAGCACGCAGGCCTGCACAATAACAATGGCCCAGCTGACTGGATAGGCTACACTATGTAGACATTTATCAGCTGCTTCCATCTCCCTCAGGCACCCACGGACCAGGGAGGTATATTAGCGGTACTCACTGCCTAGGTATCGTGAGGTTAGTGACAGCAGCACAGTGAGCTAGCACTTCAGTGGCTGACAAGTTTCACTCCCCTGACCCAGGTTGCTATCTCTTCTTTCTGCCTCACCCACACGTTGGCTGCTGGCATTCGACCAACAAACATACACTCTCTCCATCTCACACGTAACACCTGACGACACGTTACTCACACGACTCATTTTTCGTAACTATATTTTCCTGCGGTGAGAGATACGTGCCAACCCTACCTTTGGGCAAAATCTCTTCGTAAGTATTCGTAACTAAGAGTGTAAATACTTAAACAAAGACTGACCAATAATATTTGTGATATTTTCTTCGGGGTGTACGAGCAAACTCGGACGTTGACATCAATTTTCAGTGTATTGGTGGCGAACTGGTTTCCACTGGAAATTCTTTTGACACTCCAGTTAAAATTTCATTTTCGAGCGCAGTCTGGGCATCACACACCCTTGTATTTTCCGTCGATATATTGCAATATTTTTCTCCACTCTGAGTTCCACAGCGAGTAAGAAGAATTAGTATGATTTCTGAGATTTCCAATAATTCATATATTGACAGAATCTGGGCGAACTATGAATTTGGAATACAGATGCGGGGATCCGCCCTACTACACCTGCACCTCACAGAACTTAGGTGTGTGTCTCCCGAGCCACTACACCTGCACCTCATAGAAGGTCTGTGTCTCCAGAGTCACTACACCTGCAAATCACAAAACTTAAATCTATGTCTCCCGAGAAAAGGGATGAGAAGACAAGAGTTGGGGGGCGACGGAGCATGGAGAAAGGCATTGTTTCCATGGAGCTCAGACCGATGAGACGATTACTTGCTTCCCAGCCGACCATACCACCAAGTCGACGGATCCTACTAAGGATAGCTCTCAAAACACAATCGGCAAGAGGTGGCACAGCTCCTTATTGTTGATGGAAAGAAACATGAAATGCTGAGATTGTGTCCGCTTTTCGCATCCAGATATTCAGTCTACTAAAAAGAAAAAAGACTGTAAGCCTTGGTAGTTAGCCATCCATGTAGCATCTCGTGTTGTAATCATCTGGCCGCTGTGGCCCGGCAAAGACCCTTTCTGACCTCTGTAATCCTTTTCCGCTACTGCTCAGGGGATGAATATTATTACCCAATGATAAGTACGTAAAAGTAAACTAAGGTACCATGCGTCTCTCCTCTGAAGATGTTTAGACTAAGACACCCACGGATTGATTATCTTACTCGAGAGAGGCAATACAAGAGAGGCGTCGCCTATCGGAGACCTTCCATCAGTGTGGGTGTTGAGAGTGGGGAGAGAGGCAGCTCTTGATACGGTCCGCCTCCCGGGCCGCGCGTGGCCAATGAAACAATAGCAAGCTCATTCACTCCGCTACCCGAGCTTTCCTACCTTTCTCTCGCACCATTTTCCCCCAATAGTTTTTGTCACCAGTCAGAACAAAAAAAGTTAAATTCTGGTGACACTGAAAGTCCGGAGAGTCGAGATGTTGGAGAAATGTACAAAATATTTTATACGTTAAAACCCAATTATTTCTAACAGAATCAACAAGTGATATTGATATTTTGCTCCCAGATCTTCAATGGTCAGTCAGTAGCAGATATGCTTATGATCAAATGATAGATGTGATAATCCCATGCCTTATGATAACATTATGCTGAGGTCTGTAAAAGTCTGGCTCAGGAAGAACGGGAGCTGGCTGGCCAACACTACCTCCGGCAAGTTATGCCAATGATCACGGCGGCCGAGCTCCTCCCCGTGACACTCGACCACCAGCTGGTACCTCACCACAGGCCTGCCACCACCACCACCAACGTCTACAGTTGTTCCTCAACAGCTCCTTTGGAAGTCATCACCATCACAGCCTAGTCTGGTATCCCCTTCATCTTCTCATCAATTAAAGTTTCTAATATTACCTCACGTACGATGTGCCTCACAAATTCAGGATCGGCCGTAGCTGCACCTTCAGAACAACATGCGACTCTCCTGCCGCCTACACTCCTTATAATACTCGGACAACTTGTCAAACTTGTCCTCTGCATCTGATTCTATTAGCTACCTATCTCTCAACACGCTCAAGTCTATTCATAGGCTTTACATACACACGCAAGCATCCAAGGAAGTACACGCAGCGCTTGCACAAAAACAAAAACAAAATGAAAAAAACACGGCATTCAGAATTAACCGAGACCACTTTACCCTACTTGAAGACTTGGTTTACACACAACACATTCCTGTCACTTGTGAAATCACTCCTGCTTACCGAGGGAGGCATGTCTTTCACCCTCTACGTCAACTCCTCCGTCCTCCTTGCATCCCTCATTCTATACCTTCGGGTAAGGTTACTGATGCTCCCTTGTTGCCATTCCTTATACTATAATCCTTCCAGACATTACTTTCCCTAAGGTGTGTCCTGCAGGTGAAGGGGTGTAGTTACAATGATATCTTGGTCCACCACTGTGTTTGGGTAGCACAGCGAACACTTTTCTTACACCCACCGATCTCTCGTTGACTCGAGTATGGTTCAAGTGATGCCTGCTTTGTCGAATGGTTCTACTTTATACGGAACAGTTTACGAGATAAATTTCGAATATGTCCATGCATTACTTGAAAATATATCCATTAACATTCAACAGCACTCGCAGGAATTTGGAACTGAGTTTTAAAGTTCCGTTACCACCGAAACTAACGCAAAGAATCACAAATACAGGAATGAAGCTGTATCGTACCTTATGTACTAATTTCATGATCACAGTGAAGAAGACCAAGTGCAACAAAAACGTTCAGTACCCTGGATAAGGTAAGGACAGAGAGTTCGCATTCTTGGATCCAGTCCAAACCAGCCTGAAGAAACCCCCTTCTGAACACAACTCCGTGTGATGACCAATGGTAAACACAACCTTATATTATTCACATAACTTGGTAAGCCACACCCAGGACTGGACTGTCCAAGGCACCGCTCCTCAAGAAACCATTTGTATTCTTCACGCTCCCTGCACGCCTCAAGGTCTACAACCTCGCCTCCTTACCACAAGTATATTCCCATTGTCATATGCCTATAATTATAGCCTGATGTAAGTCAAAATTTTCCACTGAAAATACAGCTCTTTCCCCCAGTAAGTTTTCCCATCCGTTGCCGCCCTTGGTACTCAGCGCGCGGGCCACACTGAAGATTCACTTTAAGCAGGGTTGTCAAGAGCTCAGCTGGTGCCACAAAGCAGCTCACGGCGCGATGAAACTTCCTTGTGTGACCGATAACAATGACCCGTTGTCCAAGGTGTTGCAAGTGTCTGCAGGCACCTGAGGCGTGACTTTATCTTAGAGGAATCGTGTTGATAAGACTGAAACCTTGCAGGAAAGAAAGGGGAAAGTCGGGGAGGGGCCGCCTGGAGACACAAGGGCCCATGGTGCCCGGCTAAGGTCCGGCGAATCTTTAACAACATCGCTGCTTGTTGAAAGACTTATGAAGTAGCGTGTGTTTTGATCTCATCTCACACCGTCCCCAACCTCAAGCATTCTCAGGATATGTCGATACGAGGCAGGAGGTTCCTTCGGGTATAAGTCTGAATCCCTGGACTGCCGTCACTACACGGAGGACCTAACGAAATATCAAGTTCTTGAGAGACATAGACGAAGGTTGAGTCAGCCGGTGGGTCCTGAGGTACGTCTACAGTACAACACACAAGGCCGCACCGCTAACGGGAGTCGCCCATAAAGCTGTATATACTGGCCCAGTCCCCACACAGTAAATCAACGCTAACTGCACAGCTGCATCTCTTTAGTGTCGGGTTTTACTGCAAGTTATTTTCTAGAACGGTTAATACTGCAGCTCTGCTCCGAGCAACACCAAGGGAGGGAAGACGCTGCGGACCAACCCGAGGAAAATTAACAGCACGATAAGTAATTTCACACTATACAAGGGGTATATAAAAGCTTTTAGCAATGTGAAGGTTCACACCACTCGCCTTGCCCGTGAGGATGAAGAGGAGCGAGGCGATCAAGGAGCACAGATGGTATTGGCTGCTGGGTTACGGAAGGCGCCAGTATCAGTGCCTCGGTAGGCGTGAGAGAGACTTAGGCCAGTTACACCACTGCGAAGCATAATGGCGTGATTGCTCATTCCTGACGTGATCATAACGAATTGGGACCAACTGGCCCGTGCCTGGTGGTGTAGACCAGCTGGCCCGTGCCTGGTGGTGTGGACCAGCTGGCTCGTGCCTGGTGGTGTGGACCTGCTGGCCCGTGCCTGGTGGTGCAGACCAGCTGGTCCGCGTATGGTACTGTAGACCAGCTGGCACTCACATTCACAAGGTGTTACCACCTTTGGTGATTGTTGTGTTTCATGCACTGTGGCAACACTCGTGCCTCAGGGTGAGAGTTGTGTCCACCTGACACGGATGAACGGGTGGTCAAAGTCATACGGAACATCTCCATTTGGGGGCGAAAATCCTGTATCCTGGTGCCTATGAGTAGTCTTTAATATAATCATCAGCGTCGAAGAAACGAGGAGTCCCCCCCCCTCCTCTCTCTCTCTCTCTCTCTCTCTCTCTCTCTCTCTCTCTCTCTCAGTTAATTTGTCTTCTCGTGTGTCTTCCTTTATCTATCTATCTTTCTCTCAGTCTCTCTGTATCTCCTTCCATCTCTCTCTCTCTATCTCTTACTAACCCGTCAACCTAGACTGATCTCATGTGACCTGTTCTCGTACAAGTTTGCAAACTACTCGGAAAGAATCGTATGTATATCCATGTACATAAACTGATTCTATGGAATGTGTATGTCGATACAAGGTCATAGGTCCTCTGACCTCCAAAGTGACCCCAGAAAAGCCCCGACCATGCTGGCTGGTCACCACGGGTCACGCCAACAGCCACTAAATAAGAGGGATGAAGATGACCTCTTCCACACGCCTCCCTCACCATGGCGTTTTCTCTGTTGAATTCACGTACACAGCTACTTTAAGTGGAGCAAGTTACCGTAACGACTTTATATCTCCGAATCCCATAAGGAATCGAGTCTATTTGACATGGGAGAGAAAAGGCCAAGTGAGTTCATTTGCTCCTGTGCATCGATTGTGTATATGTTTTAACTTTTTTTTAACTTAATTTAAGATTACCTGTAAGTGTGAATTACACCAGCGGATAACAGGTAGATTTATGCTTCCCAGAAACACGTTATGTCTTTTTCCTTCCTTGCACTGCTAAGCTTTGGAACTTTTTACCTTCTTTTATCTTTTTTCCCCTTAATTCTTCAACCTACCCTTTCTTTCGGGCTGTTTTTTGCTTCGATTCCTGAAAGAAAGATACTACTTTTGTTTATCATCTTCATGTTCTTTTCCTAGCTTCCTTGTCTCTTTAGCTCTTCTCTTTTACGTCTCATTGAAGACCTGACCTCGATATAGACTTTTGTTCGTGACCTGAGCCTTGGCTATGGTCCTTCGATGGCTTTACAACTCGCTTCCGAGCGTCCTATAGTCGCTGGGTCCAGCCTAGCTCTTGGTTTGATGATGAATAACTCTCCTTAAAGGTTCACCCAAGTGTGAGCGAATATTAACTCGGCGTGAATCGGGGAGTCAGGGACGTGGCGCTGACTACATCATTCACCTTGTGCGCTGAGGTCGGGGATTCATTTCTGTCGTTTGCGCCACTCTGATCTCTAAGGCCTCTGTAGGCCTGGAAAGAAGAGGGAAGACTTTGGCTTCTCTCTTGATACTCGTTGTGAATGTGTACGCAAAGGTTAGATGCGAAGCAACAGTCAACTGAGAGCCGTCGAGTTGAAGATGAATTATGAGGTGACGAATTTACTGACAAAAAGGGGACGTGAGAGAGAGGGAAAGAGAGAGTAGCACTCCATCAGGTCTTAAAAAAAAAGAAAAAAAGGAAACCTGCTGTTGTCAAAAGAGGAGTTAAATCTCCTTTTCCTCTTGTTAGCGTTCCTCTCTGTGTCATCTCTAATTCCCTCCTTCCAGTCCTGGATAAGGTCTCTTTCCTTACATAAATGATGGCGGCAATGGGATGTGAGCACCTGCGCGTACGGCTTTTGTTCTCGCTTCGACCAGCCTAACTTGAACTAGCCTAAGCCTATTAGTCTGCCAACCGGATCAGTTCAATTCTCTCTTAAATTCCCTTCTTTATCTCGTATTTTTTCTATTCCTCGTCTCTTATCTTACCATTGCCTGTCTCGTTCAGCGTTCCCTCTCTTCACCAGGGGGTCTTATTCCTGTGGTATTTTACGGTCATATTACGTCTCTAGGGAGCCATCTTCATGGCTAGCTTATTTGGCCTCTGTATTTACTAATCCATTTATATCTTGGGTCATCCTGAAGCTTGGTGGGGGGTCAGTACTCTATATCCTACATTGCTGTAATACCTGAATCATTAAGAAATGTTTATAATACATGAACACTTGTGTATCGTGCTTGCGATAGACTTTACTTTTAGCCGGAGTTCCGTATGGAAACTAATCTAAGTCGGATTTAAAGGAAAATCCTTCATAAAATATCTTTTGAATATAATTACAGACGAGAGAAAACAACGCTATAGATTAACCACATTTTCAAGTAGAAATATATACAGTCTCTCCATCTCACACGTGATGCACTTGACAACACGTTGAATCACACGTCTCGTTCTTCGTAAACCTAGCTTTATTCAGTTTTTTGCTCTACTCGCTAGCTCTGTTTTTTGGTGAAAAAAATCCCTTCATTAAGTACTCGTAAGTAAGTACACACACACACACACACACACACACACACACACACACACTCTCTCTCTCTCTCTCTCTCTCTTCCTCCCCATCCCTGAGCCTCCCCCTTCGAGATAAGGGAGCCACATACATAATGCGACCAGCCCATTCTGTATCTATTGATCCTCCTCCTCACCCTTCTCCCCGAGTCTGTGTTCCCACCCTGTACACAACCCTCTCGCTCCCTTATTCCCTCCCTCCCTTTTCTCCCTTTCCCTACGTTCCTAAATGTACTAAATACCTCCCTCCTCTATCCTAGTCGTAAGATTAATCTACTTTTCCTCTTTTTTTTTTCACGCAGTGGAGTACATCAACCCGTCTGAGAACGAAAAGATGCGACTGTAAATGAGTACTGTGTAGTGGATGTCTACTGTAATGGGTGCGATTGTAATGGGTTTAATTACAATGGGTACAGTTGAAATGGTTGTGACTGTAATGGGTGCATGTGTAGCGGATGCGTAATGGGCATGGCTATAACTTTTCCACTGCATAAAGTATCGTCTCTCAGTTGACCCTATTCTGTTACTCAGTCGTTGTTATGTATTCCAAACCCTCGACAATGTGTGTGTGTAGTATCAGGCTCTTTTCACCAAGCTTCTCTTCGTGTGACCTCTCAACTCCTCTCCCTTCCGAAGAGTTCTTCCCTTCATAGCACCTACCTCTAGTTCCCATTCAGTAATTGGAAGGTCCAATCTTCGTTTCCCCAGTACTGAGTACTCCAATATTCAACCAACCATCTCGTACCTCGTTTTACTCATACGTATCTGTTGCATTTTCCTTTTCCAACCCCACCCTCCCACCTCAAGTGACCACCAGCTATACATATTCATGCTTGAACGTCACCACCCTTCACAACAATCTCCCTTGTCGTTCTCCTCATCAAAGCCATAGAGAGGAAGGGCTGGCCGTCACCATACACACACACACACACACACACATACACCATCAACACTTCCAGTCTCTTAGTAACCAGACAATATTCAGTGGTTCAGAAGAGTCGACACGTAGTATAACACTTCACGAGATATTTTTCGGTACTCTCTCTAATTCAAGAGCTCTCCTGTCGTACCATCCTCCCTATATTGATATACCTGGGCAAACTGATACCACTTGGAGTCGAACATTTGTCTTACTGTTTCCTTACACGTTTCCTGTTACCCCATCTGCCATGTCCTTATTCTGTACGACAGAAATAGTCACCCTCACGCTTATTGAGGGAGATATAGCTATGCCCACCGTAGCTCTCTGTGTTACACAGCATCTATGACTTAACAGGAGGTGTCTTTCTCTTTCTCCTTAAACATGATCAGAAAATAACAGCAGCAAAGGGTAACAAAATCGGAGGGAATAACAGACAGCGATCCTGAAGAACTGCGATCACCAACAATAACATTAGCGGGAACAAAAATAACAGGAAAAGAACGAGAACTGAAACAACAAGAACAAACAAATACCAGAGAGAATAACAAAAAGAATAACAATAACAACAGAGAGGGCAGTCAAAGCAACTTTAGAAACGGGAAAGACTTAGAACAGCAGAACAGTAACAGATGCAGCAGGAGCAGAACAGTAATAGATGCGGCAGCAGCAACCATAGCAGGGGAAAAGAAGCAGCGGCAGCAGAACAGTAGTAATAACAGCTTCAGAACAGTAACAGATGCAGCAACAGAACAGCAGTAATAACAACAGCAACAGCATCGTCCACGGGAACAGCGGAAACTCCTGTTGTCCCCTGACCTGGGCCTGTCTGACCTGTAAGGTTGTGGTCACAAATCTGGAATATGTTATTACGTGAGGAGGTGTGGCGACGACAGCTCCTCCTCCTCTCTCCCCCACTGGTATAAATAGCCCACTGGCGCGCCTGGATGTCAGATTACCACTTCGACTTGCTAATTGAGACACAGAAGCCAAGTCGCAGCAGAAACCACGTTGTGATGATCCTTGAGTCGTGAATGAATAATGATAATGTTGATAATGATAACCATAATGATGATAATGCTGATAATGATAGATAATGATACACTATTCCAAGCCTCCTCCAGTGGTCGGCTCCCCTACCCGTATGATTCCCAGGAGTGTCCATTCACCGTCTTATCTCCCCCTATTGGCGAAAGCATTGAGGTGGGGAACCTGACCTTCCACTCCCCACCCACACACATACCCCACCACAAACCCGGTCTCCCCACATTTCTTGTAGCCCATCTCTCATACCCCATCTTTTCTTGTTGCAATTACTCTTTGTTTTGGGGTAAAATGTTTCGTTTTATCCGATTTTCCCGCTGGAAAGCGAAGTATCTGTAACGACCGGCATCTGTATCATACATTCAGTATATCAGTTATATAGGAACATACGTAAATCTATTTGCTATCACTTTGAAAGTATATATATATATATATATATATATATATATATATATATCAGGTTTATTATAACCTTCATTATAGATCTCGGCAGCGAAGATTACAGGGTATTGAACACTGTATCACATGAAAGTAGATATATGAGATATGCAGTGTGGTTTACCCTCCTGCCGTCTCTCCCCTCGTAGCCATGACCAGAGGGGGAGATTATCTGTCTACAGTTACGGGTATCTCGTTACCTATTACCTGGGAACTGATCATGGTACTTTGGTGAGGGGTATCGGAGGAGGAGGGGAGGATTAGTGCTTGTGTGGAGAGAGAGAGACAGAGAGAGGGAGAATCTCTTTATTACTTCTCTATAAAAGCGAGACTTTTGAAATCTCTCATTGCCGAAGATTTTGGTGTCTCGGCTAGAACGGGTTCCGCCCTGGTGGTCAAGCCATCATTCTCGTCCATTATCTGCCCTTTATACTCATCTATCTGCCTTTCATACTGTTATATATTTGCCTTTGATAATACATCTGTCTGTTACAGATACATTTACAAAAGCATCTTCTGTCACTAATGCATCTGTCTTTGTTTCTGATACATCTGCATTGATACAAATAGCGAAACTATTAAAAATCATTCATTTTATAGATATCGATTTTCGAGTTCATCCTCCAGATGGTAGCTTGGGGAATGTTCCGGTTGAGGATGGTGCCTCGAGAAAACGTTCCGATCTATGGAGGTGCCGTAAGAAAACGGTCCGGTCTAAGGAGGTGCCGCGGGAAACGTTCCGGTATATGGAGATGCTGTAAGAAAACGTTCCGGTTTATGGAGGTGCCGTAAGAAAACGTTCCAGTCTAAGAGTGTGCCACGGGAAAACGTTCCAACGATATGGAGAGTAGTGAAAAAAAAAAAATAAAATAATGTGCGATTGAATGCAGCACCACCACAGAGGTTTCCGGAGGAGATGAAACCCACGTATAAACCACAGCGAAAAAAAGAAAAAAAAAATCGCAAGTTCCGGATGAGAAACTCCAGCAGTGCAAAAGAGGGTGAGGGGAAGTGGGAGGGGAGGGGGGGGGGGGAACCGGGGGTGCGGCTACACACACATACACACACACACAACCACGGAAAGGCCACAATACCGGGTGTACGAGAAACATTAGTTCTTCTTCCAACTCGATTAACGAGATAAAAGTCTCTGGCGTTGAGGGCAACATGTTGTCGCGTCCGTCGGATCACTCCAAGACGGGGGGGAGGGAGGGGCTTTTCCCCTCGTCCACACACACACACACACAAAGAGATAATCCTCTCTGTCTGTCTCTCTCATTGCCTTCCTAATCTCGAAATTCTCGCTACTAGGATCTAGTGTGTGGCGATACCTCTTTGTATTTCTCCCTTTTATCTCTTATTAGCCTCTTTCTCTCTCTCTCTCTCTCTCTCTCTCTCTCTCTCTCTCTCTCTCTCTATTTCCCTTCATCTTTTCCAGGCTCCTTTCTCTACGCTTCCCCTTCAGGCTTCCCTCCATGCCCTCCAGGGCACCCTCTGCTTACCCCAGACTTCCTCCCCCCCTCCCCCATCCCACCCCTCAAGTTCCCTCCACGTCCGCCAGACTTTCCTCCACCTCTAAAACTGACCTTCTTCCTCCCCCCTTCAGTAACTTCCCCACTATATATTTTTCCTAATCCTATTTCCTCGACTCCCCTCCCCTCCCTTTCCCTCCCTCCACATCCTCTCCCATCTTGTCTGCCTTCGTATCTCCTCCTCCTCCCACCTCTCCAACTTCCCTCTCACCCCTCCTGACACGCTCCCCTGAACCCCCTCCCCCCACCAAAAGCAATCTGCCTACCGACGGAGGACAACAGTTGCCCCAGCCACCCCCTTCCTAGAAATCGACCGCTTGTCCTGTGGAATTATCGGAAGCTGGCGAGTGACCTCCCTCCCCCTTTCCCCCACCATGTTTTGTCTAGGGGGATGAGTGGTAGTGGTGGAAGGGCTGTGTGGTGGAGGGGTTGTGTGGTGGTGGAGGGGTGACGGGCGCTTCTCCTACCGTCGCTCTTGTTTGTGGCCTTCTCCTGGATCGGTTGGGGGTAGGTGAGGGGAGGGGGTAGTAGTGGGGGGGGGTTAAATGTCGTGTGTGGAGCAGAGTTTCGTCTTGGTCGTCGTCGAAGTCGTCGTAGAAATAGTAGTATTTGTCATCATCAATGTCGTCGTCTCTGTGGTAATATTGATAGTATTCTTTGTCGTCGTCATAAACAGATTCTTCATTTCTTACAGTGATTCGTTGCTCCTGATACGTTTTCGTGAATATTTCCTGAATACTTTCAGGAATCAATCAGGAAAATTGTACTCGACGCAGGAAGTGTGTGTGTGTGTGTGTGTGAGCCATCGAAGGAACATGACAAATGTGTCAAGAACGCGACATAAGATATTAAGGAATCAATTAACTTGAAAGCCAGAGGACTGCTAAGAAATTTAGATCACTGATTGATTGAATTGATAAATGAATAAAACGAAGGAGAACCGAATTCGAATATTCACTGGGTACATTTTGTGTGAATCAAATACTCACAGGGTACAGCTACGTATATTTAGGTATTTCTAGGTAGAGTTATCTGACTTCAGATATTCACAAGGTACAGTTACGTGAATTCAAGTGTTCAGAAGGTACAGTTACGTGAATAAGGTATTCAAAAGGTACACTTACGTGAATTCAGATATTCAGAAGGTACAGTTGTGTGAATTCAAGTATTCATAAGGTACAGTTACGCGGAATCGGATATTCAGAAGGTACGGTTAACTGAATTCAGATATTCGCGAGGTACATTTATGTGAATTCAGATATTCGCGAGGTACATTTGTGTGAATTCAAGTATTCAAAAGGTACAGTTACGTGAATCAGATATTCAGAAGGTACACTTACGTGAATTCAGATATTTACAAGGTATAGTTATGTGAATTCAAGTATTCACAAGGTAAAAATACATGAATTCAGATATTCACCATAATTACTATTTTATTGATAACATATTTCAGTTGAATATGCGAAGGTATATCCCTGCGTTTGTTGACTGGGGAAAAGGTTATGTGAAAGCCGTTTTGACAGGAATGGTCTGTAAAATGTTGTGAAAGATTATGGAGTCTGGGGGGAAGATATTGGAGGTAGTGATGGGGTTACCTACAGGGTGAGGATGACGTTAGGGAGAAAGTGGTTTGGAGGCCACGAACGGTTTCGTGCAGAATGGAAATAACTTTGAGGGTGAGTACTCCAAGTCGTGAAGGGGTTTTGGAAAGTATTGTTCGACACTGAGGAGAGATGTTATAAGCCAGCTGAATAGACTCTTAAGGTAGTTCGACGCTAGAGGTATTAGAAGTATTTTTTTGGTGGGATTCTAAAGGGAGTTTGACATTAGGGAAGGATTTAATATATATATCTGCTGATAACCACAAAGAAAATGAATGAAACGCAAGTCCCACGTGCACTTTCGTGTGATTGGTAATACATCGTCGTGGGAGACACAAGAATGAGGATTCTTTATTCTTTATGTCTCCCACGGCGATGTATTGTCAATCACACGAAAGTGCACTTGGGAATCGGTGTTACATTCATTTTTTCTCGTGGCCATCAGCATATACTAAATCACTGTGACCTACTGCAATATATATATATATATATATATATATATATATATATATACACAGACTTAAAACCGTTAGTTCAGCTTCATGGAAACTGTAGTCTGGAAACAACAGTAGTGAGTGTGTTGGGGAAGATTAACATCATCTGTCTGGCCCTAGTGAGCCGACAGCTACAGATCATCATGCAGGGGAGGAGGAGGAGGAGGAGGAGGAGGTCAGGCACCAGTAACTGTGTTTCTGTAACTTTTTAGCAACACAGTGTTTGCTCCCCACCTCCTGTGTTGCATGCTGTGTCTAACGCTCAGGTTGTTTGGTATGTGCCGGGGTTTTCGGACTTATCATCAACTCCCTGGACCACTGAAGGAAAGGCAGTTTATTGCCGAGTTCTAAATGCCAAATCGAATTATAAATTAAACGCCTTCTTCAGATGTTCAACTTACTTCGAAGATCATGTACTATTTAAATGCCTCAGTGACCTGTACTGATCATCATTCATGGTCTTTTTTTCCATATTCACTGCGTATATTCATGTTTATTCAATAAGGATTATGGCTTTTTTTTTTTCTTCACTTTCTACAGTTTTCATGTATAGACGGATGATGATCTGTTTACTGCATTGTGATGCATCTGGCAGAGCAAATTTTCAAGGGAAATGTGAAATTCATATATATATATATATATATATATATATATATATATATATATATATATATATATGGAACGACAATGGGTTTCGTCCACATATTTGTCTTACTGACTTTGTAAATGAGGGTGATTGAACCTGAAACTGTAAATTTCGCCCGTAAAAGATTACAAGGCCTCGGTTAAGTCAACCGGGTCGAAAGCTTTTGCCCTTTCCCGAGACTGATGCCCTCTGAAAATTGTATATCTCCTCCGTGTAATCTGTTTAGATTACGAGAAATAGCTTGGAAGTTTGCACGGTGATGGTCATGCTGGTATTAGCATGAAAAATGTAACTATGACGAAAGCAAAACGCATTATCATAAACGCTTCTCCAAACCTTTTCCGAAATGTTCGACGAGATTATGGGGTTCTACGAGACTAAATATTTCACAGGCTTGGAAGTGATCTGACGTCTCGAACGATTTCACGGAACCGGAGAGGATTGCTCGATGGGAGAGAAACGAGAGAGAATGAGAGAGAAAAAGCTGAAAAGAAGAGAGCTTTTGGAGATAAGACCCCCCGATGCCATAGACCAGACGAAAGCTCTCGAGATCTCAGAGGCAACTCACACGATCTCGCTGTGTCTCTCGGGGAAGATGGCCATGTATGAATAGTGAGAACAGGTCCAGCCTTGAGAAAGCTGTACTGATAATCACAAATGAGGAGAAAAATGCGAGATTTCAAGATTCGTAAGGAAATGGGAGCTGTGGGGAGATTCAGAGAGCTTGACAATTGGTAGGAGTCAGAGAGAAACTGGTCGATAGGTGGAAGGGCTAGAAAAGGTCACCATTTTCTCTTTATTATATCTAAGGGAGAGGAAATGTTCTATTCTGGTCTTCGGGCAAATCCGAACAGACCAAGTACAGGAGCAAGTCCTAGACGCTGTAACATGGGAAGGGATGCTATAATGTTCCAGTCGCTCTGCCTGTTGCCAGAGAGAGAGAGAGAGAGAGAGAGAGAGAGAGAGAAGCGCCTCCTGTGACTGAACGAAGGGGGCGTTCCATAACGCTACTAGCGTCAGGCCTGTCTCTGTTGCGTGGCAATATAGCGCATTAATCTCTGTGGAGTAATGTTGCCGATCGACTTGATCACTACGATGACATATGACTTTTTCTATTTTCTTTTCAGATTTTGATTTTGAGTTAAAGAAATAATTGGTTCAGTAGATCAGTAAATGTTATTTTACATTATTAATTCTAACGTTTTGCGCATTATCGACCTCTGCTCTTTCAAAGAATAAGGGTCGAAATAAATCCGAATCATGCACCAGCGCGCATGGAGTCCCCGTTATTGGAAACTCTCCTGTTAGTGACAGATCTTGACCATTTATTCTGGCTGGAGGACATTAACATAACCCATTACCCCATTACGATATGGAGATTCCCCTCCCCCCCCCTCTTCCTTTAGACAGAGTATCCCAATTAGAATTAGATGAATTAGACGTAGTGAGACACATTCACACACTTTTCATATATCCGGGTCCCAGTGAGCGATGTGGACAATATGGGACATTAGTTTCACATAATGTGCCTCATCTTCTTAATGACCTCTTCCCAGTAATCACACGGGGCTGGATGGGGATGGCATGGGATATCCCAGGCGTCCCAGTGTGATAGATGGCTGGCTAGCTAAGCAAGAAGGCACCTCGGGATCCAAGCCTAGAGGAGGAGGAAGAGGAGGAGGAGGAGGTCCTATACTCATAAGGATTATGAGTAAGGAATGAGTAGGAAGATTGACTCATGACCGTGAGTATTATCCTCGCTGCTGCTGTTGCTCTTGTGGTATTCAGGTGCGTGTTGGCGAGTCGGGCACGGACGATGAGGATATACGTATATATACATGGCCGCATTCAGTCGTCACAGACAGATCGTGTATGACAATGGAAATATTTTTGCCCGCCTTTATTATTAGAGAGACAGACAGACAGACAGACAGACATTGATTTTTCCTCGACGGAAAAATGCCGTGACAGATTAAAATCTTTTATAGCAGACATACGCAGCGCCACTCTTGTCATTAAACGATAAATCAAACAAGATCAAGGAGTGAGGGGGGCCGTGTTGTGTCAGAAATAGTTTAAATGCATATTTCCTGAGCGAGAGCCGACTACATACATTCCTGAGCGGCGAGGGGAGTAAATAGATAATGGTCTATCGTTTTCGCCACCCCTGACAATCATGTCCCGAGTGAATGATACGTTGTGAAGAATGGATTTCGTAAAATGACTTCTCGCAAAGTTCGTTTCTCTACATTTATCTTTTACTGGCAAAGACGGGAGTGTCTGTAACACGTGGATAGAGGATTATTCTGATAAGTGTAATTATTTATGGGGGCTTGAAATACTGGCAGAAGAAATAGTGAAATATTTAGTTATTGCAGTGGGGGTTGAAGAACCCCTCCCATCCCGTCAAAGATTACGTATCAGGTATACTCCAGGTATGCTTTTGGTGTGCACTGAAATGGACTGATGGTCGAGGATGGAAAATGAAAGATGACAATCTAAAAGAGATTGATAAAGGGGAAGATCATGGGTACATATATAAATAGATAAATAAATA
>JAYMFT010008518.1:0-16991 GCA_038088735.1 Panulirus argus
ATATATATATATATATATATATATATATAGATAGATAGATAGATAGATAGATAGATAGATAGATAGATATAGATATAGATAGATAGATGGATAGATAGAGATAGATAGACAGATAGATAGATAGATTGATAGATGAATAGATAGATAGATAGATAGATAGATAAATAGATAGATAGATAGACATTTAGATAGATAGACAGATAGATAGATAGACAGATTATAGACAGGTAGATACATAGATAGATAGACAGATAGATACACAGATAGATAGATCTCGTACGTCATTACTGCGTCATCACGGCTGACGAAAAGTCTCATGATCTGTTTTAACGTTAATTGTTTACGAGGCGAAGAAGTCAACGTTTCTGCCACTGGGATCGAACAATCTTCTTTGTTCTGCAGCGAAACTGGCAAAAGAAAACAGAGGAAAGGTGACGCCACCTATATGTATATTTCTCAAACACTTCTTTATTCACTGTAATGCTACACTTCACATTGACAACATGGTTGCCATATCTCGAGGCGAGAGGACGACCACAGGGAATCCTCACGAAACAGAGGGTTACGTCAGTCTCCTGGAGGAGTGGCGGGGGGAAACTTTTGCTTGATGTTGCGGGTAATGAGTGGTTGCCATCGGTCACGTAAATACCATGGACGGGGAGGGAGGCGGGGCTGGGCGGTGCTGCTAGCAGGCCCAGGTGACCCCCTCGTGCACTAGTCTCAAGCAGACTTCGGAAAGGTCGTCGTCGGTTCAGCGTGGATGACGCCTACATCCCCTGCCCTCTGCTGCTGCCGCCTGTAACCAGCGCTTGCCTAGCACTTTGCCACAGTGATGGTGTCATCATCTCGTACATTATAAATGACAGACTTAAACTGCTGTAAACACACACACACACACACACACACACACACACACACACACACACACACACACACACACACACACACAAACAAATACACACACACACATATATATATATATATATATATATATATATATATATATATATATATTCTTGACTCGCTACTCAAATATTAGCCACTTATCAACCGCATCTCTACGCAAGAATGTCATAGAAAACTTATGCAAAATCTATTCTGGCACAATTGTTCACCCATTCTTCACTCTTCACTAAAAGCACATTCACTGCATTTAGAACACTCTTGCAACAGACATATTCTGATTACCCTGAGAAGATGCAGAAATGAAGGACTGATGATTAAACTCAAGAAGAATGCCATTAGCATAATGAAGAGGTGCAGAAGGAATGTTGAGAACAGCACGTGCAAAATGAGAGATGTAACAGTTCATAATTCATGGAAGTATTCTGTGTACCGTGTACTGGGTGTCCGTTGCTGTAAGGTGGGAAAACAGGGTGAGGTGTGGCCAAAAGGATCAGGAAACATAAATCAGTAACACTTCATCATAGGACAAGGAATGCGTTTGTTGTCCACATAGACAGGTATGGACACCTGTCAGTGTGGCAAGAGGCTAAGTAACGCATAAATGATAATGCATAAAGGACTGAGCAAGGAAGTAAGCAGGTGAGAAAAGCCTTGGAAGCTGTCCACATACGCACAGGAAAAGTAATCAACAAAATTTAGGGCCGGACCAACGGCAAGATGTAGAGGACGCAGTGCGGCGTCCGGCAAGGCAGGATATGTTTGCGAAGACATATATACTTGTACCTTTGTATCTTACTCAGTTGCAGCGAGTGACATTATATTCTACCAACTATTTTATTTATACATCATACATCACGTAGATTTGATTACAAGTAAGTATGCATAATAATATATTCTTCATCAACTAAATATAAATCTGACAACAATCGGACACTGGCCATATACGTACAATTACTCCTTAACACACGGAGCACGACGGTACGGTACTTGGGCACGATGGTATGATGTCTCAAACACCACAAATTGCATCTTCAGCACGAGACGGGCACGATCCTTGAGTGTGAGGGCGTGACCCTTGACCTAACGCTGAGGCGTTAGGTCACAGGGCAGCATTCATCATACCCAAAGGGTCGTATCGTCCTATACATTGGTCGAACCTTCTTGCTCAAGCATCGTACAGTCGCACTCGGGGGGGCTGGGTCTATTCGCACTACAGTTCTGCACTTCGCAGCTCCAAGTTCAGCAGACATACGTAGGTCTCCCACTGAGAGAGGTATTGTTGTTTTAGGCAAGACAGGAAACTCTCTGGGAACTCCGGGCACTCCGGCTCAAACCAGAGCCTAGGAATTGCAACAGTACCAGGCACCTGGCAAATGACCTGTTAGTTTGTCTCTCTCTCTCTCTCTCTCTCTCTCTCTCTCTCTCTCTCTCTCTCTCTCACATAAGGATCAAAACTCCTCTGGAAATCGCCATGCAAAAGAATCAGGACAAGCTTTTGAGGCATTGTGTGATGGCACGTGGATTTAAGTCAGGACAGATGAGCAGACACTACCCGTTACACTGCGTCACCATAGACTATGGTGCTGCACTCATTCCACTGGTCTGTAAGAATGCTGCCATATACCATGAACCACAGGGTCGTCCTGTACATCGATAAGACCCTCAGTGTTGGTGGCGTTTGGTTGGATATGCCATGGGTTTGAGATGGGCGTGTCTTGGGTGTGGAATGGGGCGTGTCTTGTATGTGAGATGGGTGTGTCTTAGGTGTGGGGTGGGCGTGGGGGTTAGCTGTGACGTAGTGTAGCGCACGTTGTCTCAACGTAGATATGAACGTAAGGATGTTGGTAACGTGGTCTCCACGATGAATTGGCTATGGACGTCGTTTTAGACCCTGGCGTGTCTAGAGGCTCCCGTGCTGGTCGCGAGACTTTTTCCTGTCACGCTGTCTCCTTCTGCGGGCGCGACGCTCCTGATAGAGGCGATCCAACTCCTCTTTAGACAATCCTTCGTCGATGAGCAGCGGCCACGGCCTCTTGGTCGTCCCTGGAGTACACAGAGCACAGGAATAGTGAGTGACTCGGAGTGAAGAAGATTTCTACAAGAGAGGGAGCTCCGTTTTATGAAAAAGGGAAGATTGGACAGCTGGAAAGTATTTGACACTGGTGAGGAAGGTGTACCTCCAGGTAGTAGCAAGGGGTAGACTTCGATGGACAGAAGATTACGTTAGAGGAAGGGAGCAAGGGACGCATGACAAGGTAGCTTCTCCAAATGGGTTGAGGACACCAGAAACCTTGAGCAACCATTGCTCTTCCTGATCATCGTAAATGACTTCAGGTACGTGGATAAGGAAATATTTAGCAAGCTGTCCACATCCTACTAGAATATGCACCTCGAGTTCACCAACACCCGCCTTCTTTCCTCCTTTGCATTAAGCAACTCGCTCGCAAAAAAGAAGAAAAAAAAAAAACGCCTCCACGACGAGTCGCCTTGCACAACCGCAAGCCACAGGACCGCGAGTCTTTTCATTCAGAATTTCACCTCTGTTTTCACTTTCTGTCGTGACCTCTCGCCTCCCATATCCTCTCTCTCTCTCTCTCTCTCTCTCTCTCTCTCTCTCTCTCTCTCTCTCTCATCTCATACATGTGTGTCTATATACCCCCACTAGGGAGGGTGGAGGAGGGGGGGAAGAGTAAATGACAACAGGCAGCGTGTACCAGCTTTCTAACGACCCCCATTGACAGTCAGTCGAGTTGGGAACTCACCTAACGCATCGTCTTTAGCTGGCTAGCTTCATCAACCACCTTCCCTGCCACCCACCAACCAAACACACACACACACACACACACACATTTAGCTCAAGTTTCTCCAGCATTATAAAGTAATTTGTGTCGTAAATGGCAGTATTTTTTTGTAAGGTTCCGTCCGCTGTTATATTTTCCTGGACTCTCAGAAACCCAAAATTGCCAACCCTGGAACTAAGCTATTGCTCATAAGTATATAAAGCTACATCGGACACTGGAATATAAGATATCCTGTTCATAAAATGTGCATCATGTTACGAAATCCAGTGAGAGACTGGAAACTAGATGGCTTTGACATTTGTGGATGGGTGTAGGCCAAGACTGAGATGCAAACCATTGAGACAGACACTCATAACCTTAGGTGGACTGAAGCTCCCAGGTGAGAAGGAGGAGGACCTCTTCATCAACTGCGACTTGAGAACACAGTCAGGAAGTCCCACTGCGCGAGAGCTTCGATGTCCAGATATCATGTTCTGTGTGTAAGAGTAAAGGTCAAACAGAGTTCCTTTTGAGACACATTTGTTCTCGGAAAATAACAGTCATGGAAGAAATGATCTGGTGTGTTCGGGAGGGCGAGGGACAGCACGAACAGGGCTGTTTCCTCTGGCCTCATTGGACAGCAGGAGCGCCGGAGACCAGACGGCACTACTCGAACATCGAAAAGAAGTCGTAGTGGATAGAGGCTGACCTGTCTGCTGGTTGTGGAGGGTGTAGCGTGGGCAGCAGTGGGCCAGACGCCTTCTGCAGCAGCTGGCTGGGGACCTCAGGTCAAACCAGTGGAAGAGGATGGGCGAGGTCAGCACCAGTGGCAGGGATAGGGTCACCACCGTCATCAGCGCCAGTAGTTTCATCTCGGCCGCACCTGGAGAGGGAGTTCTTAACACTCTCAGGAATTCCATAACAGGCTGAAGGGATCACTAGATGTGCTTGTTAGTGTGGGGACGCTTAAAGGAAAATGAAATAAAGTTTACTCATATCGGGTATTCAGTGCACCAGATGAATAACTTGACGGTCCTGTATATAAACGAACAAAGAGGAAGTTCTAGAATTGCTTTTCTCTACCTCTTGAGAAACGTGATACTTGAAGGTAATTGCAGAAAACATTAAAAGCAAACTTATGTGGAGGGAATGTTTCAACATTAACATGATGTTTAATCACGACGAAATCTTGTGTTGAAGTCTATAAGCCTTATGACGCGTTCCAGTAGTGATCTTATGGAATTCCTGACATGACTTCGAGATTAAATTTATCCATCGCTACAAAAAGCCGTCGTCAGTTCACAAGGGTGTCAGCCAGTACGAGGGATTACCGAGGACTTGTCAGACAAGGACTACAGGCCCATGAAAGGCGAGTCAAACCAAGGGATTAACCCCTTGGAAGAAATGTGGAAGGTCACGACCCACTCTTTGAATCTTGGATGGTCGTCACCAGCCCACACAGCCCCCCCCCCCCCCGTTCTGTGCTTGACTAATATAATTTGAGTAAAAACACAAGATGTTTAAGATATCTCACCTTCAGTAAGGTTTCACAGTGACATTTCTTTCAGTTGTGTTTATAAGTGTTTTCGTATTCACTGGTGTCGCCTTCATTTTTAACTGTAAGTCTTATAAGTGTGGCTCTCTCTACGTGGACTCCTTAAAGCTAAAAGGCCCCCTACAACAAGGAGGTCGCCTTCGACTACTTTACACCTCTAACCAGAAGTTCGCTCATGACTCTGAAAGAACCATAAATTCAAGGTCACTCAGCTGGGTAAACCGACTAAACAGAGCTGCAGGTCCAGCGGAACTGCCAGTTTTAAAGACGGACATCCAATGTTTGTTTTGTGGGCAGACGTCACTTTCGATGTGGGTGAGAGACCTTGTGTGTGTGAGTGTGTGTGTTTGCATGTGTGTGTGTATGGGATTATTGTTTGTGTGTTTCCCCGTCTCTTAACCTTGTACATATGTACATTTTTTTTTTGTCTTTACCCTTACGATGATACTCGCCTCTCACCCCCTGCGTCCAGTGGGTAGGTTACTAACCTCCGTGGGTAATACATCCACTCCCAACAATTATCCCCTCCAGGGGACGACCACCTGGGATCCGCACCATCTGACTTTCACTTGTGGCGGCCGCCCGGCCGCAGGGGTTACCGCTTCCCAGCATTCCAGGCAGTGAGTGGGACTCGCAGGCCCCCACTACCTCCTGCTTCCTTCTGCTTTTCCTACCTCTCTCTCTCTCTTTACGTATATATGCTGGGGCAGCACACATAGATGATTACAAGAACAGTTTCCATTGCATTCGTATCTTTTTTCAGTATTTTGTATTCATCATCCCGACTCCCCACATGTTATGCTTGTATATTTGCTTCCATCTTTTGCCATTATTACAAACGCTTCGTAAGTATTCTTTTTTATTTCACCAAATTCGGTTGACTTTGATAAGTAAAGTAATAAGGGTCTTCAGCTCTCAAGAGAGAGTCTTGATTACACAACCGGAACTCGTATCTTCACTATATCATTCAACGAGCAACACACACACAAGATCCTGTACCAGTAGTGTATGGATGGGCAGTGTGCGGCATGCAGGCCTGCGCCAGTGGTCTTTCCCCAGAGAGGCACCCCTGGATGAACAGCGCGGCAGACCTGGCTAGCCAGTGGACCCTACATGCCATCAACCACTGATACTCATTATGATATAAATTCCATTCGGCGTTCTACCATTTGCATAACTCTTCCTTGAACGTCAGAGCACTTTTCAGAACACTTGCGTTCGAGTCTCCCTGTCCAGTAAACAGTCTCGCTTTCCAGGTTAAAAGTGTGGAATATTTTTCATCCTTTGTCTAAATACATACTTAGAGATTGAGTTGCTCACGCCGTGCCGTTTCTGTTATGTGGTAACTGTTTTTCTTTTATGAAGTTTCACTTCTCTGTAATATACTGAAGCAGAGATCTCTCACCATTCAGGATTTTCAACGGTAGAGATTTTCGTACTGTCTCGCTCTTAGTCGAGACCTGATTTCCTCCTTCGAGACGGGCATTGTAGTTCACGGTACACACGAAGCACAGAGGCGCGTCGCTGGCAGGGGTGTAGAAGAGAGGGGACACTGTGTGTGGTATTCAACACAGGTGGAAAGAGTATATGTAATGTGGTGTGGAGCGTGAGTGTACGATGTCTGTGTATTGAGGTGGGTATGTGTCTTACGGTGTGATCACTGACGGTGTGGTTGAGAAGGGAGCGAGGATGGTACAAGTGAGAACATATCGGTCACCTGTCTTATATATATATATACACACACCACCTCCAGAGTCATTCGCCCCGCCTCTTCCCGCCCCTGTGAGTCGGGTGTGGACAAAGAGAAAGAGACGGGAGGTTCTTATACTATGGGGATAGGTCGCTGGGGACACACAGTGTATCAGGGGATCAGACGTATCTTGATGCATAATTCATCGCAAGGTTACACTACCTGGCTCTTAGGAGCTTGGGACCAAGCTTGTAATTTTCTCATCCCTCATGTCTTCTTGACCCAGATAAAGATACATTTAACCTCGGTGTGTAGTTACGCCTTTCCAAGACGTCACCCTTAGGGATGGCTACTGGTGTCCCTCTGTCCCCCCACTAATGTTTATACGCCCCCAGTTTGTGACTATATTTGTGGCTGTCTCTCACCGTATCTTTGAAGTGGTTATCTTTGTTCTATGTGTGTTTCTCTGTGGCTTAAGGGTAAGTTATTCCTGTCTCAGTTGTGGTGACCACACGTGTCTGTGTCCCACGAGTGATAATATCTGCCCCAGGTTTCTATCTCTAAAGTGTCGCCGTCTCATTGCTAGTTGTCTTTATTGCAGGGTGTTGTCATCTTTGTCCCAGGTGTGAGTCTACGTCCAAGATGTCTAACTATGTCCCAAGTGTGGTTATTTCAAGTCAAGTTGTGTCTGTCGTAGGCGTGGCTCTGCCTCCCTCTCACGGGTGTGACTGTATCCAACCCTAGGGTGTGGGTCTTCCTTCCGCTGCAGACGCAACCAACGCTAACCCACGTGTGGACGTCTGTCACATTAGAGGTTCCTAATATTCCAGACTTTCATCCCTCTATATCCAGTACATCCGCCTCCACCTGCAGGTGTGGGATATTCATTCCCAATGTAATACCTGTGTGGTCATAAAGAGTTCAGTCCGAGACCTGGATTGACACACATGCATTACACTTTGATATTTTTTCTAAAGAAATGTTTTTTTTTTTTTGGGGGGGGGGTTTAATGAGAGTCTCATGAATATTTTCCTTGACCTCGTATGATAAAAAGTAAAAAGGATCAAGAACGTAAGGGGCCATGTTCGGCAGCCATCATGATCTAATTTACCTGGTTCCTGGTGGCGGTGACTACGGAAGCAGCAGGGGTCGGTTGGTTGGCGACTGAACCTGCCTGACACCGCTGCTTGAGGCGTCCATGGCTATATTATCGTCTCCAGCGTGGCAACTTTCGACTGAGGAAATATTCATGTATATTTTTTTCTGATTTATTACAGCGTTGGCTTTATGTTTGTTACATCTCTCTGCCATTGTTTTTTATACTTTTTTCACTGCAAACACACATAGAAATCTTAACACAACACTGGGAGTATAAGAAAGGGATGGTGATGAGAAATCCCAGACAGTTCGCGTCGACCTCAGTCTGGTACGAGATAGTGACGATCGGAAACACACAAAAGCCAGCAATGCAACGCTACAGGAGGAGACGTCCTCCTCTCTCTCTTTCTCTTGCCTCGTGAAAGTTGGGATTGCTTACAAATAACAAAAGCGTTTTTTGAGACTCGATCACCGACTTGAAAACATTTGTCTTGAGGGTTTATTTTAAAAGAATCTTGGTTTCAAGTGTGATTTGTTTGGCTGTAATCCAGTTGATGTAGTTGTGGATGTTGTGAAGACTACTATGGTTTGTGTTGTAGATGCTGCTTTAAGTAGTGGTTACACAGCAGTTGTGATTAGTATGTTATGGATATGATATTACATTGTTCATGGTGTTATGAAAAGGGTTGTGGGTTGTATTGTAGATGATGGTGTTGTGACCACCGGTTCTGTGAGTATGGTTTGTGATGTGAGCACCTGTTCTCTCCCTGTTATATATAGTCTGTTTTGTAAGTGTTGTGAGAACCAGTTCTCTCTCTCTATAATGATTTGTGTTGTACTTGTTGTGAGCACCCCTTTCTGTGTTATATTTTGTGTTGTAGATGTTGTGAGCACCAGCGCTTTCAGTTTTGTGTTATATGAGCTGTGACCACAGGCTCTCTCTCGCTCGTTGGCAACTGTTATGATCCAGTGTTCTCTCTGATGCAGGGGACTCTTGTTGTTTAGGCTGCTGTTATTATGATGATGGTCATTACACATCTTAATCACTAGTTTCGCAGCAGTCATAGTGTCATCCATGATAGGGATGTTAGGGTAATGATAATAGCAATTATGATTAAGGAGTTGAAAAAAAAAACTCGCGTAAATTGTATGAGATCCTTTGGTAATCAAGATAAGGACAATGATTACATTTTATGATGAGAAAACTAAAACACAATGAGAAAAATACGTATGTGCCAAAAATAGAATGATCATAAGATTCTGAAGATAAAAATAACAATATTAATAACAAATCTTGAAATGTTTTGAACATGAGAACATTAAGATTATTCGACTACAGTTATGGTTATAATATTCTGATAATGTGAACGAACAATAACATTATATAAATGACAGTGTTTATGATAATAAAAAGATAACATTTGTACATTGTTCTTCTGAACATTATACAAAGAAACTTCAGTACAGTAGCTTCAGTAACTCAGTACAGTAAACCTCAGCACTGAGTTACTGAAAACTCAGTACAATAACCTGATTAATTCCTGTGACTAGAAACGTGGCTTATATCTTGGACGTTCATTCATTCGTAGGGTCTCACTGGCCAGTCAGCGATAGAGAGAGACTGACCATTCAGTAGTTAGTATAATTCCTTATGATAATAGATAATAAAGCCATGACTAAGAGATGTGTATACCGAAAGAAAGGCACTGTAGTTTAGTCTTCAGTCACGTCAGAAACTTTGTAGCAAAGTAGAGAAATTGAGTCACAGGTTAAGGACAAAAATTAAAGTTTGGTGAGACCGACAAAAAATGCAATTGTTCTTATTAAGTTTAAAATAGCCAGCAACGCCTCTCTTGTACCCTAACATCTGTCGCAATCAAGTGGAAGCAAATGAGTTTATCAACAACAGCTCACGGCGACAAGACGCGGTTTTGGGTTTGCCAGCTAAGCGAGACGCCCAGTAAGTTGCTCCACAAAAGTTGGTCCCTGATCAACTTCACTGTGTACTAACACAACTTGTATTCGAAAGGCTTGTGGAGAAACTCTAAATATAATTCAGCAAGAGGACGAGGTTCGGACTTCAACTGAGCCACAAGACATGCGTAGACAGAAAATGACGTACAGACTGACTTCACATCAAGATAATGATAGCAAAATATAATGCACGCAGCGGGACGTTTATGAAGGACGCATTTCTCACAGGAGGGTAACACGTTTACCCCCAGAGAAGACTGGGTTTCCCTAACCTTTGGTTAAGGTTATGCAGATCATTCCCCACAGTTCGGTGTATGCAAGCATGTGTAATACAAAAGTAAAATGAAGGAGGGATTTTTTTGACAGTGGTAAAAAATGATAAGCATATTGCCAACAGCTGATTCGGGACGGGAGGATCCGACACCAAACTGAGCGGCCCGGGCGTTGGCAGTATGAGGCTTCGTTGCTTCACTTCCAGGCACATGACAGTTCGTTTGAGAGGGGTTCACCTCCATTTCCCCATGGAGGTCCAGGAGGATTATATGTTCAGTGATACTCTTCAGGATTCAAGGACAAGGCATGACACTGGGGTATCCTGTTGTCTTCCTCGTCTTCCAATGTTTCTAATGCGGTCAAAGAGGAAGGAGAGTTCGAATCGGTACTCGGGTTCAGTGAGTAACCTCCGACGCCAAGGGTGATTACTGAAGTCTGATTGGTTCGTTGGTTTGGGCTTTGGGCCTATAAACTGCTGTGGTATCATTAAGGTTGCCAACGTCACGCTACATACACCAGCCGAAAAAATATCTGTAACACCTTCTTCAGGTGTTGAGGATAATTCTAAGACCACATTACACTTGTTCACCACTGTTGAAAGCTTATCTCTAATTTTTCCCACTGCTGGTAACTCGAGGCCCCCTATATTCACCATCACTAGTTCCGGCACTACTGTGAGTAAAGATGGCATCTAATCCTTTTCGTATCTAATACATAAACACAGCCTCTTTGACGTGTCCATTATTCTGACAACAAGGACCTTATCAGATTTTCAACCTCGGGATTGCACTCAGGTGACATTTGTTATGAGAGGCACTAAAGACAGTACTCATCTCCAAGGTTCAGATACTTGTTACAAACACCGTTGAGGATCATGTCCACATACTGCTCGACCAGGATGTAGCCGACGTGCCTCTTGTCCTCACATTTCCACCAGAAGGTGACAGGTGTGGTCTTTGGGTGGGCGAGGCACTCCTGCGTGTAAGCCTGGGACAGAGGCAGCGTGCTGTCCCACACTACCACGCCCGTCCCCTCCAGCGCCTGTCTGGCCAGCGAGTTGTATCGCTCGAAGTTGCTGGCGATATAAGGTGACTTGCTGGAGGAGTTGTCGTAGGCTGCCTGTCGGAGAACGACGGATGTTAATAAGGGCAACTGAAACACATGTTGGAAATGCTATAAACATCCAGAAGACTTCAGTCGAGTTCCTTGAGTCTGCAGGGTTTCTTATAGAATACAGAAAAGAAACTTGTGTACAGAGAAAATTACGATGACAATGTGATAAACCTGGCACGTCACTGCAAACAAACTACAAGAACAAGTCTTCGGTACAAGGACTTTCGGATATGCGAGAAGATGTCTTATGAAAAAAGATAAATTCAAGAGGGGGAACAGGAAATAGAAAGACACCATGCCATAGAAAAGACTGCATATGCAACCCTCTGAAACTGACGGGGAGGGGAGGGGGGATTAGCAATGGCCAAGCTCCTGATGGTGCTACCAACAGATGCGACACGAGACCCAAACAGCCTAGCTCACGTTGGTCCTAAACATCTGCGGAAAGTCTAGTTTCATACGCCGGTGGAGACAGGGTTCGATGGGCTGAGAGAGCCACCCCAACTGAGGTTCTGCCACACAGTGACCGGACTCCCTCAGCTAACGAGCGGCCAGCCGGTTAGGCTGCTTGCTCCTTCCTTCGTAGATTCAGACCAGGAAGTCAATCTGTGGTCCAGGCGATCATTAGCGTCGTTAGAATCATTAGTGATCTGGTGTCATCACTGATCTGCCTGCCCGTTACGCGACGTATTGTGTATTATGTTTCTTGAGTAACACACAGAGTTACATCAGTTGGTGAAATACACAGGAGAGAGAAGAAGTAGCGGGACACTGATATAACACTGCTCAATGCATCAAGCAAAATTCATTGTTCCCGCTCATCCTGAATTTGACACAGATTCGAAAACATTTTCTGAGTGTCTCAAGCAGTCTGGATACCACCAATGAATGCCTGAACACATCTTATATTTCATGAACTCAGTGTACAACACAGTCAGAGAAGTTCGAGAGGAGAGTGGGATGTGCAGGTCAGCAGAAGGGTATGTTGTACAGGTCAGCAGAGGATATCATACGCAGGCTGGTGGATGGAAGATGACTGTAGAGGTTGGTAGGCGAGTGGACTGGTAGAGCGAACATTATGACCAACCTGTAGGTCATCCAGGAGCTTGAAGACTACTGTGGTGCTGGCGGCCAGCCGAGTGAGTTTGGGAGCCAGACTTCGAAGATAGTTCCCATACTGTTCCGCCGCCACCGCCTGACCCAGCCTCTGGTAAACGACCTGCAAGTCCAGCATCCAGTGGAGACCAGTGTCTGTTCCATGAATAAAGAGGAAAAAAAGTTGTCTTACGACTCTACCAATATAGGGAAGGTCATAATATTTTATATTTTTTTCCTGTTTAATTCCTTTCTTTTTTTTTATTCCTCATTGTTCAAAACTGTGCGGTATTCCCTCGCTCACAGATGGATCGACCTAAAACCTAGTCAGCCTTTTAATGAGCTCAGCAAAAGAGCCAAACGCCTCACAACACACAAGTAATGTTTCATAAAATATACTCGCTCTTTTTAACTGTTGATTGGCATCATCTTAAGGAAAGTAGAACCAAGAGTTTGACTGATTTTTAATGTGACTTGTGAGTCTGAAGCTGAATTGCTACTTGTATAATCAAAGAAAATAATCATCAACAGAGAATTCCTTTTACTAAGTAAAACAGACACTGTCACCGTAATATACAGTATATTCAACCCTCCGAGTTACTGGAAAGAAAGCTGAAGCAACCGAAGCAGACAGAGGACAGAAAAGGGACATCTGAATTCAAATAGCAACGGACTACTGTGGTCCCCAACGGGGCTGTTTGTGATAGCGGAAGAGAACAGAAGAAACTCGATGACTGGCATGGTCTAACCTAAGATGACGAGCGATGGCTTCAGGTGTTCCCCAGACTCCCATTGCTTCATAATTCGAGGTAACTTCTGCAGCACCCGGTCCCAGTACCAGGTGATGTAGAACGGGATGTACTGGTGACGAACCTCTACGTTCTCTTTGGGGCCACTTAGCCTTATAGTGTCCAAGAGGATGCGCACGTCACGCCAGTAGCCCTGCTGAATTCATATTTGCAAATTGACAGAGAAATGGAAAAAATCTAATAACTGGGTACTTGGCCATGACAGTATAACCTACCTTTTTCCATACACAGGAAAGATATAATATTTGCACTTCTATCGCGAGGCTTATCGGAAAGTAAATGAAGAATATCATTTCTGTACTTACACTAGTCAATCGCTTGACGGCGGCGTGTCAGTAGATTATGAATCTTATGTAAAGCCAAAGCTGAAGTGTTGATGCCTGATGCCTAGGAAGATATCATACCCAGTGGTCTACGTGGCCAGGTCACAGGTACTGGCCTCTAACCAGATATGGACACAGGTTTAATCAATAATGTGTAAAACTAAACACGTCCATACGAACTGGTATCATGTGCCGGTGTCAGGATGGAAACTAATGAATAATCTTTGACAAAGAAATGCACATGATAATATTATTTGACACGTTTACTAACGTACCAAAATCGACCACGAATGCTACGTTGTACCGCCGCGCCGCCTAGTGCGTTCAGGTCTGGAAGAGGTCTTGTTGGTTTTACTTTCCTCCAGATGTCTGCGTTTGACCTGACCAACTTCTGGGTCAGGTCAAACGCACCTTCATGATACTGATTGTTGGAATTCCAACAACGCTACTAGCATGAACAATAATAAGAAAAAAAAACAACAAACAGTATGTTATTAAAGAGTAAAACCTGATAAAGAAAAAGATTAAGGTTTACCTTGAATCTCTCGAGGGTGTATTGTAAATGAGATGGCTTCATGCGACGTATGATGACGTCAAAGATGTAGCGGACGTGGGAGTCTCCCACAAGCGCCCAGTGGACGCCGTGGGTATTGTTGTGGATGGAGCCGTTGTTGGTGAAGCCCTCCACCATGTTCAGCTGGGGGTCTGACCCGGGTGAAGACGAGGACGACCTCTTCTGTCTGTAACACGCAACCGTAAATGTCAGCGTCCTAACACGTTTACTATACAAAGAGGGTTTCATATACTTGAAAAAAAATATAAATCTTTAAAAAGAATAAACAAATCTATTTAAATCTGTCGCAATATACCCTTATCATTTGTGGTGTATCCACAATCAATTACCTTTTGGGCTTGAACATATATACAACGTCAACGTAGCCGACCTTTCATTGTAACCTTCAGACATGTATTTCAATGCACTTATCAAAGCCTCAAACACCTTTAGAACACAGGGCATAAATCACCCATGAAAATATCAATCCTGGTTGCAATAGATCTTTTAATTATATCTCCATACTTTTTTTTATAACATTTTGTCCTTAGCGCTACTGACTACAACACAAAAAAATAGTAATGTGATTACGATGAATTCATCACACATCTTGTATGTTTGTACGTCCAAGTATCTAAAGATAAATGAGTCTATGAGTGTTAATGTTTTCTAGTTTTCGCACCAAGAAATCTTAAGGAATCCGGTAACTAACCGCCAGTTATACTGAGAGCTATGTATGTTTCTCTTAAGTCACTCGCGCAAGATGTTGTTATTCAGTGATATAACGGTCCAGCTTACCTTTGCTGCGAGATAAGGGTTTTGTAAGTTCCTTTGATGCACTGTAACATGTCCGAAGCTTTTTTGAAACCAAACACTTCGCAGCAGTTGTTACGAGCAGTGACGTTGGAGTAGACGTAACAGAACTTGTTGAATGTCGGATGAGGAGGGTGATGTTGGTTGACGACCATAGGGCTTGGCAGGCGGTAGCGGTGAGGTCCCCAGAGGGTTGTGGTGGAAGGTAGGTAGAATGCCACCAGACTCAGCGCCGTGACTGCCACTAGCCACACCACCACACAACACCAGCGGCCGTGAGACATGACATCGAAAGCAGGGCACCTTAAAATCCAGATCATCAGGTGATCAGACACCCCTACAGAGGTGGTGGAAATACAGAATTCCGTGACAAGAGGAGACAGATATGTACACGGCTATGCGTATGGCCGAGGTTAAATGCTATGACTGAACTGAAACGTCGTTGCTTAAAGAATATAATTCTATAAAACACCATTTCCACAAAAATTATTCGTAAGACTGGCAGCTCTTACCTTATGAACACTTATTTCCTCCATACATGCGGAGATTCCCTAAGCTGCAGGTGATGACGGGCTTCCGTCCAAGACTGAGAGCTAGGTAATAGTACACACCGACTCCGTCATGCGTAATTTTCTCTAACGGCTCGCCTCTTGCGAACCGAAATGTTCCGTTATAGCGGAGTTCTTTTGCCAGTGTACGATGCGTTCTAGCAGCTACATTTACACAAAAGACGACACTTGGGGGCAACGTTACTGCAAGAAGATTTTAACTTCGTATAATGCTCACTTTATCTCCTCCATTCTTCCTCAATTGATCTTTCATCTTTTCGTTTGTTTATTGTCTTTCAACCGCTTGTGATAAACGTTCTACAGATACGTTTTTTTATATTTTATTTCGGTTAACCATATTATTCCCTTACCGTATCGTCGGTAGGAAAAGTCACAACTGCCTCTATAGCATAGTTGTACGGTATGGATGTTCACTCTCTACAGCCACACTGGTAACTAACCCTGGGAGGTATAACGGATCCATATCCTTTACAGCCCCACTGGGATTTCTTCAGCTTTAGAAGGTCCGACAACTGATTCGTTGATTTGATCTAAATTAGATCACCACTTGCCAGTTTCCTGACTGTCTCGACGGGCGCCTGACCATCAGTGACCTTCCTGTACAAACTGCGCATTCACGTTTCAGTTCGTCACCATCGCAACCCCCAACGGGGGCATTGGATGGCTTACGGATACCCATCCTGTTGGGGCTACGCCCATAATCTGGAGTGGAGTACCACCCCAGACCATGAGGTTGAAAAGAAAAATAAGGCTTTCTTAGTAGGGCCGGGAGCACAGGTCGGGTGGCATTCTGTTGCAGTCACCTCTCAGTGAGAGCAAACAATCCTGTGCGAACTGTCGTATGGAATTATTAAATTTACCATCAACTTCTACTACCTAAAAAAAAAGAAAAATACAGAAAGCACCAATATGATGGGGGGTTTCAACAAGTGAGCTAGGCTACCTGAACGTCGCACCCAGCGAGGACAACTGATGAAACGAGACTGGCTGCATTTATCTCCACTCTTTCCTTTCGTACTCTCCGGGTAGGAAACGTGGCAAATGGCCGCCGGGAGAGCGACACTAGTTTTTACTCCGCCTTCCCCTTTCTCTCTCTCTTTTACTTTAGATTCTTCGATATTTCTTGTAATTCCATAGATTTTGGTGAGTTTTTTTTCATTCGTCGTGGAGTATATAGAGAGTGGTCCAGAAAAAAATCATAAAAGATAGAATATTCAAAATAAACAAGCAAGAGGGAATAGATGATTAATCACAATAGCTTAGCCATTGATAGTCGCATTTGACTACGAAATAGAATTCTGAAATCAAGCCTCCAAAACCTGAACTATACAGCACTGTGTTATTCGTATATATCTCAGTGGGATACACAAAATCTAGTTAAGTTTAATGCCTCCAAGACCCAATTTCTTCCTATCTCTCTATCGAAAGCTCCTCACAACT